>JUJX01000012.1:110587-171483 GCA_000800745.1 Diaporthe longicolla | reverse complement strand
GGGGGGGTAATCGTGGTGGTGGCACCGGTGGGTGCGGGCTGGACTGGGATGGGCCACCCGTTGGAGGTCCCTCTTGCTTGGTAAGGGTGAATAACAGGTAACAATTAAGGCGGGCTAGGTAGGGTCAACGGGGGGTTGAGAGGCGTGCGGGCAGCAGGGCAGCAGGGCAGCAGGGCAGCAGGGCGAGGGAATGGTCAAGCTTACCTTGCCAAGACCAGCCAGGCCCACCGAGAAAGGGCTCTGGACATGCTTGGTCGGGGGTCCTCAGGTCCTGGCCGATGTCCTGGGCTGGCTGGCTGGTGGGATGGTGCAGCAATTAAGGGGTACGTCAGTGCCCCTCTCTTCGCCGCCAAAATAGCATAGCACGGGCAGTTGCGTTGGCCTCGAGAAAGCACCCTAATTAGCGCCGACCCATTGAGCCAGTGGCCCAGCGGCCCAGTGGCCCAGCCGTGAATAGCACCTCCGACTGCCACCAACGTGTGCGCGTGCGTGCCAGCCGTGCGTGGGTTCCCAGGTTCTGGGTTCTAGATCGAGTCCGTCGTCGAGCCGCTTGCCTCTGGACTGGGGGTCTAAGAAAACATCATGAGGGAGCCAGCCGGCAGTGCACTCTTCCTGCTCCATACCTAATCACCGAAACATGGTAACGTCACGGGGTGGCGACAAAGACGCGCCTGGCTCATCGTCGTTGGCCTCCGGGATTTTAAGGTTGCCGTGCCTGCATCTACCGCCTCACCCTGTGCGACCTTTGTCCTCTGTTGGCCTCTCTATCGCCAGCTCCATTCGCCTGGATGCACCACCGCCACCACCACCACACACACACACCACGGCCGCTGCCGAGTCGGGCCCAAGCTGTCAGACAAGCTTTCTGCCCAGCAACCAATGCGCCGCGGATTTCACATGTTTCGAACCTTGTTACGTATGCACTCAGAAAGAGGTACAAATACTCCCAATCAAATACTGCTCACCTCATATGGGCCCAATGAGGCTCAATGCACTGCCTATTCTGTTGTGTGACCCATGATATCGAGCTCGTGTTGCTACTTGTGCAGGGCCGTTGTGGATATGGTTGTCCTCCACCGCCCCATATCATGAGTGTGTTATTATAACCAGTCTCCGCCAATAGGTCCATATGGGCACGACGAATTAGGTGCTTCACGAGTAAATAAGAGTATGCCTCTCCACGGCACTGGTAGGCTTGAGACTAACACTCCTGAAGGACTGCGCGGAAACCCCTTGCCATCTTCTACATGCGCTGGAATCACTTGCTCATATAGACATTTGTCATTAACAGCTAAGCCAAACCATAGGGCGGTGGTATCTTAATCAAACGGTGTTAAATATATACGTGTGTCTGTGTGTATACATGTAGTCTTGCCTCATTATGCACCCGCTCATCCGATGAATCTCACCGCCGCCGCCGCCTATGCCGAAATGACAACCGGCACAAGGCAGAGCGATAGCCCCCCGCCCCATCCACTCCAACGCAACATGATCGCGCATGAAAAAGACCATCAACGCCTGGCTCCTGGTGTCGAACTGCCGGTTATCGTCCAGCTCTTGGTGAGAGAATAGCAAAAGAGGCATGGGAAAGCCCAGGGGCAGGCCGAACCACAGCTCTATCCGACCACAGCTTTCGAGGACAGGCTCTCCAGGAACCCGGAGAGATCATCCTTCCTCACCTCCACGACACAGTGCTCGAAGCTGTCGATCCGGACGCGCGCGTTAGTTTCGGCGACGACGTCCTGGAACGCAACGCCGAACCGGTTCAGCCCAAAGCCCTTGCCGCGGGACTCGTCGTCATCGTCATCCTCGTCGTCCGACTCCGACACATCAGAGCCCTCCGACTCGGTCTCGTCCTCCAGGTCTTCGTCTTCGTCGTCATCCCCCGCAGCCCGCCTGGCGGCCCTCTGCTGTTCGCGGATCTTCTGCTTGTTCCGCCTGCTCTGCTCTTTCGCCTTGGCCTTCTCCTGCTTCAGCTGCTCCTTCTTCTGGGCCGCCTCCCGGTCCAGGAACGCCATGTCCGGGCCGCCGCCACCGCCAGTGCCGACAACAATGTACACGCCTCGCTTCTCGTTCAGACTGGCTACCACCAAGGGGGTGCCGCGACCCGCGTGGGCGAGTTTTCCTGTCGAGTCCTTCTCCTGCTCCGAGAGGGCCTCGCCGATCCAGAGGGAGAGCTTGGTGAGCGCCCCCGGGTGGTTGAATATCGACGCTTCTGCGCTGTCCTTGACGATACACATGCGGAACGCCCGCAGATGTGAGATCTGCTTCTTCTTCAAGACGGCGGTGCCAGTGTTGAAGATAGCCTTGTGCAGGTATTGTGCCGTCGGGAGGCCAGCCTTGAGCGCTTCGACGCTGCGGATTGTTAGCCCTTCACGTTCAATGCCTTCTAGTCGCTGATTACTCACTCTTCAAGCGCATCATACGCGTCCCAGAATCTGGAGACCCACTCTTCTCCCTGCGCGGCAATTTGATCAGCGCCGTCGTCGACGCTCTGCTGGGATGCTCCTTCCTGAGAAACGGAGCTGGGCAATGAAGCATGCCTGCCCACCTCCAGGAGAGCTCCGACGACCACGCCAATGTCCTGCGCGCTCAGGGTGGCGCGCCAGCCCCAACTCCGGACGAATCCCCAGCCATCTTTGGCACCCGCGCGGTCCTTGCCGTCCGACTCGACGGTAGGCACCATATCGTCGAGGTTGTACATCGAGGCGTACTTGAGCAGCTTGGAACGCAACTCCCTTTTCAGCATCATGTCCATGTGCGTGTAGCTTTGCTTGCACTGAATTAGGCTCACGCCCATCTTGGCGAGGAGCTTGTGCAGACGTTTCAACCCGTTTTCACTGTATGTTTTCAGGCGCGAGAACATGTAAGGCGAGTGCAGCATGCTGTCGTAGAGGCTCCAATGCCTGATCAAGAGGAACCGTGGTTCAGGAGACAGTCGGATGCTCATGTCTTCGGGACTCCGTGCCGTCGTGGGTATGACTCCTGTGGCTTCTGGGGCCACCCTACCGTTCGTATTCTCAAGCGCAGGGGGGTTGAGACGCCGAACTTCGTCGCGCAGTAGTTGCCGTATCCTGGCGCCGCGCATGCCCAGCCATCCCGACGTTGTTTTGGACTCAGAGCTCCTCATGGGCACCGCGACGCCAGCCGATGACCGCCCATACAGCTCCATGGATGTGACACCGACGATTGCCAACCACAGTATGTCATTGTCCTCGCGGCCCAGTTCCGAAGCCAAGGAGTAGACCATGGATGAGATGGGCTCTGAGTACGACGCGCCGATACGGTAGTAGTCTCGCAGAATCGCCTCATTCTCGCGCCTCAGGCGGAGGAGACGCCTCCTTAGTGTGCGGACTGAAGGTTGTTTTGGCGGTTGCGCAGCAGTGGGTGGGTCATCACCCAGACCATCCGAGGACATGAGAGCCTGGTCGCGTAGGGATAGCAACCCACGCTGTTTTGGTCTCTGCGGAGACTCTGGAATGGGAGTGGACTATGTGGGGTTGATCAGTTCTTGCTCTGGAGGCCATTTCATGTTTCAGCGTGCACACTCACAGAATTGCTTCTCCTCCTCTGGCGTGGCCGGTCCTCATCATCATCGCTGTCGTCGTCCTCGTCCGGGTCAGACCAAGATTTCCGCTTCTGACCAGCCCGCGGTGACGACTGGAACAAATCTTCCTCTGGCTCGTCCTCGCTTTCCGAATCGCTGTCCCCCAGGTCCTCGCCATTGTCTTCCACGTCAGGCATCTCCATAAGTGCCATATACGCGTCTCTTTGCGGGCCAAGTTCGTCTTCGATATCGCCGTCGTCAAAAACCACCACTCCTCCCTTGCCGGGTTTATATGCGCGGTCGATCCGACCAGCCGTGACGCCGATGGGCGTTCGCGTCTGGTAACTGGAGCTACCTTCGATATCGGGCTCGAGCGGGAAGCCCCCAAACGCATTGCCCAGATTCCAAGGGCGGCGTGAGTCCAGGACCCAGACCTCAACGCCACCGAAGGTCGTCTCTTCGCCCTCTGGCTCAAGGCCTAGCACGGCACCCAGATCGACCATGCCTCCGACGCCGAGGCACACAACGACTCCTCCGGCACCTCCATTCTGCTGCATGAGTGGGCTCACATGCTCCCTGCCGATGCGCTCCAGGTCTCCATAGCCGGCGACAGGTTGGATCTTGTGTGGGATATAGTCGTTCTTCAGTAGCCGGGTGAGGATCCTGCAGCCGCAGAGGGCATCGGGCTCGAGGGCGACGAGGATGAGAACGGGCGGCGAGAGCGGGTGGCATGTGCTTTGCAGGTGCAAGTACAGTTTCGAGATGAGGGAACGCGGTAGATACATGGCTAATTATTGAACCTGGACGCGTCTGTTGAATTTCATTGCAGCTTCATAGGGGTGTCGTTCTAGGCGGGACAAGTTGGATATAATGGGATGAGCAGGTGACCGTCACGGGGTGACGATCGGCTTCCCAATGGCAACTTTGTCGCGGCCGGGGAGGCGAATTGTGGTCGAGTGTGGTGAAGCCGGAGAGGACGCGGACGGGGTGGATTGAACTTGGACCAGATGCGACGCGTCTTTAAGGCTTGGCCAACTCGAAATGCAGACTGCAAGTACAATGCTCGCGAAAGGATGTCTTTTTACTGTCAAGAAGCGTGTGATCTATGAATGCCTCGTGCGAACAGAGCAGAACAGACCGGACGGAACCAAATTCAAGGAGAAGTTGCCGCAGAGAATGGTGGGGCGGGTGTGGAAGCTGTTTACCCGAGTTGGTGGGCATGGACTAAGACGCGGTCCGCTGCGAGACGCGTTCTTCTGTCAGCTCACCCCCTGGGACGTCACTCGGTACTTTAGAGCACGTACCAGCGGCCGTTGTCCCAGGGAACCGGTACCCCTGCTAGGAGCCGAGCCGATCACCTTTGCACGCCTTGCACAATTGAGAAGAAAGATGGGCATTGCAATAACGACTGACTTCGAATTATTCGGTTTCAATCATGATTCCAATTGCCAATCCAATTGAGAACTTAACCAAACAGCTGCCGCCGAGCTGATATCACACTCACAGAACCATTGCTGTTTCGATTGGCACGAATCAGCTTGCTTTGTGTTTTCCCGAGATTCTGTCGATTCCGTGCCCCCCCCCCCAAAAAAAGAAAGAAATCGGTGCTTTCCTGATAGAAGACGGGGAAGACTCGCATTGGACTTTTGCCTCGAATTGGCTTTCCAGAAGGTCAGGTCGCACTTCAGACATCCCAATACCCTCGTATGCTAAAAACAACGCACAGAGGAGACTAATTAAGCTTCTGCGTTGTTTCGGACGACTGGATTTCAAAACGGCTACTGACTTACAGAAGAGACCATCAGCTGAGAATTCACAGAGCGCCAAGGCTCGAGCTGTCCTAGAAGTATGTGAACGGCATCGTGCGAAGGCGAGTGTGCCTAGAACCCAAAGAGAGACGAGGGCGGTATCACTCTCAAGTCCGTTGCCCTAGTGGTACCCAATTGTCTTCTTGCTTCATTTTGTGACTTCCAGACAAGGATAAAGTATTGAAGACGATTCGTCGTGCACCATTTGCGCCAATTGCTGTCATGTATCTAAAAGGACAATGCTGAGCACCAGCCTATCTAGACGAGTGACATGGACACCTTCGATATGGGGCCCTGATCGTGCCGTCGACATTGTTGGGCAGAGAAGTTGCAAAAGTTTTACAGGGAAACTGTCTTTCTTCGCGTGTCCGCTGTTTTCAATTATTGCTGCAGTCTCACTCACTATTTGGCAGCTTCACGGCTTGCCTGGCGATGCTTCGAAGGCCCCAGGTTGATGCTCATTTGTCTAATAATTTTTGTAGGTAGGGGGCATGGGGGCATGGCAGGGTAAAAGGCAAAAAGACCCTCCGAAGAGTCAGAAAATACCTCCGTCTTTTGCAGACCATCGCTGGTATTTTACTGATACCAACTCGGCTTGAACTTGGGATCATCAGCGCCATAAGTCGAAACTTGACGCCTAACCAAATAGGCCACCTTGCCAGTGGTTTCCGAGTGGAATTCAAGGTTCATGTAGATGTTTGGTAGCGGGAGTCTCTGCACCAGACTGTCTGTCTGACTGTATGTATGCCCACCTTACCCAGAGTATGAATGTACCACCAGACCACCTGCTGCGTGGGTGTCACTTAATGACCACAGCGGATCGAAAATCAGGTTCAAGGTGCTACATTCCATATGCAAGAGAACCTGGACCTCGACCTGGAAAGTCTTTGCAACTTATCTATTCCATGCCGCAGACCCCAAACTTGGTGCTCACTTGGGAATCCTTTGCTGTCTCGTATCACAACGGTACATAAAATGAAGAAGCACTCGCCGAGATTGAACCTACGCATGCCTTTAATGAAAAGAAAAAAGGACAGCCCACTCAAATGACGACAAGATCCAGTCTCGAAACCAGAATGAATGTACAACTGCGCCAACCCCACCCCCCAACAGTCACTGGAAATCGTACTCTCAGCCAGGTAAGTAACAGATACTACCATTTAGACTCACATTCTGTTTTATTGCAGTCTATGAGAGCTCGAGCAAGGGCTTTCAAAAGCTGGTCGCCGTTGCCCAAAAGATTGTGGTCACGATCGAGGACACATTCCCACCATGTGAGCAGAGGACTGAAGACCGATGAACCCAAGTCTCCTTGCCACAAAACTCTGGTGTTTCCATGTTGCTGGCAATTTTAGCTAGTATATATTTCCTGGAAGAGACTTTGTTGAGAATTCAGAACCATGCTTCGTGTCTATGTGGTACCGCAAGGCCAGAGACGTCCAGGTCTGATGCTACCTTCTGTCTGCCCCACAGATCTTGCCAATCTTCACATAGACATGGACCCGACATGTTTAATTTGAGCGTGATGTCGGAAGCTCCTCTCGGACATCTGAAAAGTCATTTGAATGCCCCTCCCTGTAACAGGTTCCCGCATAGCAGGCACAATTCTATGCTCGGACTTTGGAGTACATTCTTAGCTATCTGGTACTTGGATGACCAACTGTCAGGACACGACTGATTCAGAGCCCCTTATTTTCCAGAACCAAATCAATCTATTCCATATGATGTGCCACACTACATTTCGACATGTCTGAGACCCCCCCCCCACCAAAAGAAAATGAAACAGAATGGTCACGAGACTTTCCCACTATGCGGTCTGCACGCCCTGTTGGTTGTCAGTGGGCAAGGAATCCCACTTACACCCCAACCACGTTGCGGAACACACCGGCCAGAACTATTCTGCAGATTCCAGAACGGCAACTCTGCTGGAATGTGGCCTGCGTACATAAACGTGTGCAGCGTACCTGTCGATGTTACCTGACATCCGAAGGGGACAACATGTGATAGTGCTTAGCACGCTTTATCCGGACGCACCGTGGCATGTCAAGTGTCCATTTCGATCCAGGCTCAGTCCCCTCTTGTCGCGAGTATCCAGTGCATGCTCCAATGAGGGCAGCCCAATATCCACTGGAGCCCCTTCGCACACTAACAGAAATAATTCCTTAATACTAAGTCTTGTAACGTATCCATACTTGAATTGGGTATGTGGTCATTATGTATACTTTCATAAACGTGTAAAGGCCCCCCATATGCTCCCTTTCATACCGCAATCTCCTACCGTCACTGCATCCAAGCAGACCCATCACAGCACTGAGTACGCACTAAACCTGCTCGACCTCGAGCACATCACGGCTTCCTCCCGTAGGTGACCCAAATGCAAAAGTAGGCGTGTACTCTGGTGTCCTGCCACTCTTTGTCCACCTGGGCGCTGAACTCCTCCACCTCTTCTTTCGTCCAGCCCATGAAGCGCGTAAAGAGCGCCATCATTATCGCCGTCATCCCTTCCCTGAAGTTGACGGCCGTTCTGCGTCCGACCTCTTTCCATTTTGGCTCCCGTGGCCACTCGTTGATGGGCCACTTGTATGGGATCCGCACGATATCGACGAAGCCGGCCTCGTGCATCATGTCGCCGGCGCGCCCGCACGCGCCGAGGTCGAACCCGGATTTCTCCCCGGCCTCGACCATCAGGTCGCTCCACCGCTTGACGGAGCCGTCCGGCCGCATTGTGTCGTCGTCGCAGTATAACGGGAAGTGGATGTCTTGGATCTCGACCCAGCCGTTCGTGTTCAGATTCCTGTCCGTCCGCGTTGAGCATCAACCTTGGAAGTAACAGAGGCAAACTCATCCTGTGGCAGGTTGGAAACACTCACTCGAAGGCCTGTCGGTAGAAGTTTGGCCAATCTCGAAATGCGCCGGTCATCATAAGTGCGTGGATGTAGTCAAAAGGGTAGCTAAAGTTCCATGCTTCTTCCAAATCGTCGATCTCAAATTGTACGTTCGGTGGCTAGAAACAAAAGTCAACGACACTATGTTCTTGACCTAACCTAGATCCCGAGGCTTACAACGCTGGGCTGTGTGTTAGCATAGACGTAGGATATGTAGGATATAGTGAGGTTAAGTACTTACTATGCTGGTTGCACAGGTGACAGGTCGACGCCAATGACCTACAACGATTCTTAGTGCCTCGAGGATCGACATTGTGAGCTGCACATCAATGAATACCTGAGCTTCTGGGTGCATCTCAGCTGGTAGGGATGCAAATTAGCACAGGGCCGAGTGCGAAGTATAGTTATAAACTCACCGAAGTCTAATGCCCAATAGCCTGAGGGTATTGTCAGCTGCAACGCTATGCCAAATACGTGATGTGCAACCACACTCACCAACGCCGCAACCAACGTCCAACACTCTGTTCAGCTTGGTAAAAGGGGCGAATGATAAATTGTGGTCGAAAGTAAGCAGACACAGATCATATTGGAAGACTACCAAGAAGTCAGTACGATGCATGGACAGATGTAGAAGGGGACATACTTTGCCTGTCGAGTTCTTGCTGTTCAGTGTCAGTGGACTGCAGCACGTGCAACGGAAGAGCTTGTAACGGGGGTCATTACCTCATCGTCTGGAAGAAGATATTTCCCGTCCTTGTACCCGTGGTACTTTCGTCCGTTCTCCTCTATACTCCTTAAGATAGAAGACCTTAGAGAAGCGGTTGACGAGAAAAGAGACATGTCCTGAGGTAGTTTGATACGTCAGTACGGTGCTGGGGGCCCATGATGACTGTGAGGCCACTTACAGAGCCTAGGGCCGAGTCTTGGTCCGAGAATATGGACTGCCTGTCCTAATTCAGATGTCAGCAGGGACAGGAGAGACTTTCTCTTCGTTCTCTCCATCAGCGTGTCTTCAGACCTACATCTTCGGCAAAGTCATCACTGCTAGTGTCTGGTTCTAGATGACCAACGCCCATGGCTGGTAGATCTCGGCTTTCCGCCATGATTTTAAAAGCAGAAATCCTCGTCGTGGATAGGTCGTGCTGAGCGAGAGTAGACCGGCCAGATGGAAGACCAGCACAGCCTCGTGCCCGACGGGTGATGGAGAGATACGGGGGAAGCGCTCCTAGTGAGTGAAGCCGGACTTGCAAGCCCCGGAATCGGTCTCGAGGAATGTGGATAAACCAGAAATCAGGGGCACTCGGATTCGGTAAGAAGCGGGTGGCCCAGGGGATATTTCATTGTAAGGCGGCCAAGCGGGAGGGGTTGATCTGGCGCAATGAGCGGCACGGGGACGCTGGTGGCTGCAGATGTCAAAACTGTCAAAAAGAGAGCCGGGGTTCGAATGGAGCGGAAGGACTCGGCAAGAGGCAGAGAGTGTGTGGCCGCAGGCGTGAGGAGGTGGGTTGGATTGGCGTTGGTGATCGGTCTTGCACCATGAGAGCACATCGGTCGGTGTAGTGCGATGTATGATTGCGCCCGTTGCGTCGCACGGCCGGCTTGCCGTGAGCGAGCGAGCCTAACTGCAACCAACTGGTAGACTAAGACCAAGGGCTAAAGGGACCCAAGCAGCCAACGGAGTGACCTGTTGCTCAAGAGGGCAACGGGGCAACGGGGCAACGGGGGCGGGTGGGCTCGCGGGACGCGGGGGCGACCAGCTTGAAGAATGCTAAGGCGGAGGAGCAGAGCAGGCGGTTTGCTGGGAAGGCAGGAAGGAGGACAGTGCTGCGTGCGTAGCAGGGAGCCGAAGCAGGGAGCCGAATGTTCCCGTTGATCTCTGCAAATTGATAGGTCTTGACGCAGATGAATCGGCCTGTAACACGGAGGGCCAAATAGACGAGCGTATCAGCAGAGAGAGTTTGCGTATAGCTGCTTAAGCGAGAGTAGTAGCTCGGTGGTTCCGCTACCACCAAGGGAACCAAGGGAGGAGAAGAAGGAACAAGGAACCCGGCGCAGGGGCAGGGGCAGGCGCAAAACCGTTGCGTGCTGTTGCAACAAGCCAGTAAGCCAGCAGGCCCAGCGCACACTTCGCCCTTGTCCTTGTCCTTGTCGGAGCACTGGTCGCACCGGCACACTCGCGATGCGCACGGGAGGACGATGGCGGGATAACAGACGAGAGTATGCGCCGGTGCCGTGCCCGTCTGCTGCTGCTGATGCGGCTGGAGATGGTTTGCGAGGCTCAGAGCATTCAAGGCTGAGGCCCGATCGGACTAATAAGAAGACCCAAGGCGCGGTGGCTGGCGCAGATGACAGAGCGCAGTCAAGTCCTATCGGTCCAGTCCAGTCCAGTCCCGTCCTACAACCCGAAAAGTACCTAGGGAGACAAGAGGTACTTTGGTTAGTGCCTCGGCCGCCGTGGCGTTGGCGTGTCGGGCCTAATACTGAGTAGAGTAATTGGGGGATCTCGCCCAGATCGCATCTCAAGTTTTACGTTTGACCATAGCCACGCCAGACTGCAACTGCAACAGCAGCTTTCCCACCGGAGCAGACAAGTCCAGCGTGGAGAGAGGGGTTACCTGGCAGCCTGGCTGGGACGGACCGCCACTATCCGCAATTCAGGTGCAGCTCCTGCGTGGGCGAGCGTGCATCCAGCGCTCGTCGGTGCAACGTGGGTCTCGAGGCGCAATTCGGATTGGAGACGGAAGGCCGTGACCTGCGGCCCCGACCGTAGGTAAAAACGCACGGGGTCAGGCCCGAGAAGGCGGAAGCTCCAGGGACCCGTAGATCCGGAGGGGACAGTCGATGGGCACCGGCAGACGTTAAAATATCTGGGGCAGCTGGAGACAATGGCTGAATCTCGTCGCAGGTGCCCTCGGGGCCGGGACCCGCTGCGGTAATGGAGACTGGCGCCGGCGTGCCCTTTCTGATTGGAACTTGGCCAAAGCCCCCCCCCTTCTCAGGAGTCAGTACGGCCTGGGCCAAAATGACCCGAAGGTGCCACAGGCACTCACACACTACTGGACAACAGATGTGACAGATCATAACAAGAACATAAACGGAGAGGGGCAGGTGGCAGACCACGCAATGAGGTATGACTGCCAGACCTTGCACAAAGGTGTACTGTGGTGTGCACAGCCTGCATATGCAGCATACGTAGTACGGTGAGGCCGAGGAAAGATAAAGAGGCCAGACTGAGGGGAGACTTCTTACAAATGGCACGACTTGGTCTGGTAGGAAGGTGGGTGGGTGGGGGAGCTGCTCGTCTTCCTTCCGACTTGGGAACCTGGAGGAACCCTGGAACGACCACCCCCTTCAAGCTTCAGACGTACATATTACTGTGTACCGCAGTAAGTACCTACCTACCCCAGGTAGGCACCGAAGTGCAGATGCCTGAGCGCTGGCATGCAAACCAAGCTTACCTAAATGCCTCCCCCAAACTCCTGGACAGACAGAATAGCAATCGCTGTTGGTTACAAAAGAGGTTGGTTTGCGTGTTGGCGGGACGGCACGGGACGTCTTCCTCCTGCCAGGCCTGTCTCACCGCACACCGTCTCATCCCAACTTCGTCGATCTTTTCGGGGGAGGAAAGCAGCATCCACCGCTGTACTGTACTTGGGTACTAGCATTCGACCCCGGCTCTTGGCCAAGTCCAGCCTATGGCTCTCTCCTGCACTTCATTTCCTCTCTGCGTCCTTTTGCACTCTCCCCCTCCCATCTCACCTCCAGCTTCACATGGTGCTCGGCTTCTTCCTCCATCAGCGGTGCAGACAGCGAGACTAATGCCGCACCTGCTTCTCCCTTGATTGCCCGGCTGGCCCCTCCGAGACGTTGCCTGTCACTTGTCTCTGTACTGCTTCTCCCGGCTGCTTCCACCACACCAAGCCGTTGAGATGACCACGTCAAGACTAGTCCGTATGCTACCTTTTATTAACCTTTCGCTAGTTCCGGACAACCTTGCCTCCAGGCCACACTCATGCATCTGTCATATCTGGCCTCGACGCCGGCCCATTCGCCCACACCCAAGTCGTCGCTCACCAATCTCCTCTGCGTGGCCTGCTGGCTGATCATCATCACCACTTGACGGCCCGCCTATGGCGGTATATGAAATTCATGCACTGCTACGGCCTATTGATTGCTTGCCCACCTTCATACTGGGTCATTGGCCTCTGTTGTATTCAAACGGCAGATCACTGATGGTTCGGGAACCCTTGGGGGCCTTGGGGGGAAATCAGGCCTTCTCAGGTGTTTTGCTGTTGACGAGAGCCAACCAGGAACCCTGATTCTCTGGGCCTGCTGTTGTCCATCTAAGCCGTCTGCGGCCTGCATGTCGTACCAGCTTGCCATGCACGGCACGCTGCAACACACCAAAACCTGGCCACTGCGAGGGCGTGTCCAATTCCATTACCTTTCCCGTGGGAACTCCCATTGACCACAGTTCCCGCGGTGCTCCGGACATTATTTTCTTTTGACACGTCTCACTGGTGAACGGTAGAACAAGCGCCCTGCGCGGGGACGGGGGAGCAGGCTCTCCGCGGTTTGGGTTGCCGGACCCGACGGATGCTGAGTGGCCCTGACAGGGAATATCGCGACATGGGAGCCAGAAAAGGAGTCTGTGCTTTGCAACCACCAGCCATCGTCAGTACAAATGTTGGCTCAGCGTGGGGCACGATTCCCTGCCCGCAGCAGCTCCCCGACCGAGTCCACAACGACTCCTCTCTCCTGCTCCTCCAAGACTACTGTACATTCGTAGAAGGGGGTTGCCGTTGCTTTCTTAGGCTAATGTTTGTCAATCACAGACTGAAATGCCGTCCTCGGTCCGTCATCACTCCCCGAGGACTATTGGCTTGAACGACAAGCCAAAAGATTGCGTAGCATCCATTGACGCCAGTGTGCTGATCCAGCTCTGGCACGGCATCTCACCACGCTCAGCCCAGCATCCTTGAACCCCTCTAGGTCCCTACCTCGTCTGCCCCGTGTGTGTTGGCCGGTTGGGTGGGACATCACGCAGTCGCTCACCATGTTCCCTGTCCTGCCGTTGTGTGGCGTGTTACGCAGTATTCCAGCCCGTCTTGTACCTCCCGGCCGTCCTCTGCAACTGACCGGGCTCAACAGCGGAAAGATGAGCCTCGTATGTTGGCCGGAGCGGCCTACGTGACCGAATATCAGTACCTCAACAATGCCCCCTATTCCATACCCTCGCGGCCCCAAGAGGAGATCTCCCCGTCCTTCTCACCGCCAACACCATGGCGAAGACCCGTGCGGTATAGACCATGAGCGCAATCTCCATGTTTGTTTTGTTCTGCTCGTTTCAAACACGGCTGAGATTGTGTTTCCAGTATGGCCGCTTGAGCTTGTCTGCGGCTGCTACTCTCAGCCCTCCTTGAGCAAACATGCTGTCACTTTCGGACAGGAAATTGCCAAAAGTGACAGTGGAAACCGCCCATCAGGTCCTTCCAATGCAGACACTAGCCTCCGAAGATTCCCAGTCACCTCTTCACTAGCGTCCCCTTCGCCATGTCACTCTCATGGACAAGGTCAATAGGGACCCACCCCCTTCCCACTAAACCATCCATTCCCGTTTCGTCTCCAGACTGTCGGATCCATTCACTTGCTGTCAATACCACATGCCACAAACCTAGATAAGCGAGGCATGATTCCCTGCCCGAGTCGACTTTTTCAGATCCTCGCTTAACCTCCATTACCTCACTCTCCCGCTGGCCTCCCATCTACTTCTTTTGCCCATATCTCCCACTCCGTGGAGTGGTCTTGCACCAAACTCAAACCCAGTCCACCCCAGCAATGGCGGTGCTCGACCCCATCTTACCCCATTCTGGGGGAATAATGGCGACTGCCTTCTCCCTTTCTAGCCTGGCTGTTCTCCTTGTCCTAGGCCTCCTCGGATTCTTTTCGGCCTCGACCTACACCACATGGCGCCGTCTCAAACATATTCCTGGGCCACCGTCCGCTGGTCTCAGCAAGTGGTGGATGCTGCGTAACACCCTTGGTGGGAGCATGCATCTGGCTCTGAAGGCGGCCTGCGATACCCATGGTAAGAATTGGTTGGCCACAGCCCAGGCCCCCAAGTTCTCGGATCTCTTCCTCGTCAACACCAAACGAGACATGCAGATGTTGGTTCTTGCGCGCCGGCCTGAGACATCTGTGGAGGCCGAGCGCATCGCGGCAAGGGAGACACGCTGTTGGTCAAATCCCGAGCACTGCTGACTGACTGACTGACGTTTGTGTGTACAGGCCATGTCGCCCGCGTCGGACCCAATACGCTCGTGACGGACGATCCGGAAGTTGTGAAGCGCATGTGGGCTGTCCGCTCCACATACAAGAAGGCTGATTTCTACGACGCCGTCCGCTTTGACCCCACCCGTGACAACATCATCTCCCAGAGGGACGATGACCTGCACAATGAGCTGCGGGCGAAAATGGCTGCAGGAGTAAGCAGTTGTGTACCCAGTCCCATTCCTGTTTGGACGCTAGCCCGCTAAGAATTTCCCATCTGCAGTACGCCGGGAAGGAGAACGAGGGACTGGAGCGCGGAATCGACAAGGGCATCATGGGGTTCATCGGTCTCATTGAGCGCAACTATGTGTCCGAAGGTGCCATATTTCGCCCTATGGATCTGGCTAGAAAGGCACAGTACCTGACCATGGACATCATCGGTGATATTGCCTTCGGTGCAGACTTCGGCCACCTCACACAAGATGCCGATGTTCACGAGTACATCGCGAGAACGGAGGCCAGCATGCCCGCGATGATGATTGTCAGCGTCCTGCCAATCCTAGCGAGGATGATGCAGTTACCGCTGCTCCGTCGGTTCATGCCTTCGGAGAAGGACCCTCATGGGTTTGGAAAATTCATTGGGTAGGTCACAATTGGGTTTGCCCGACATGTTGTACTGGGTTTCTTTACGCAGAACGTGGCTGACTGGGTCGTGGAAACAGCGTGGCCAAGCGTGTGGTAGCTGAGCGGCTCGGACCAAACGGAATTGGCCGCAAGGACATGCTCGGATCGTTCCTCAAGCACGGCCTGACCCGGGAGGAAGCCGAGGGAGAAGCCCTGGTCAACATAATCGCGGGCTCTGACACGACCGCCACGGCTATTCGGACCACCATGCTCTACCTGATGAGTTCGCCCCAGGCCTACAGGAAGCTCGCGCACGAAATCCGCACAGCAGCTGCGAAGGGCCAAATCTCTAGTCCCATCACGGACGACGAGGCACGTACCCTCCCGTACCTGCAGGCGGTCATCAAAGAGGGGATGCGCGTGTTCCCGCCCGTGACGGGCTTGATGCCGACAGTTGTACCTCCCGGTGGCGACGTCATCCGCGGGATCCCTGTGCCCGAGGGCACGGAGATTGGTTGGTCGGCCTTTGGGGTGCAGCACAACAAGGGTGTGTATGGCCTCGATGCAGAGACATTCCGGCCGGAGCGCTGGCTCGAGGTCAAGGACGAGAAGGTGCTCCAGGAGATGACCAGCACGTGGGAGCTTGTATTCAAGTACGGTAAATGGCAGTGCTTGGGAAGGTCTGTCGCCCTGCTGGAGCTAAACAAGATCTTTGTTGAGGTGAGGTTCCCATGTCTCCGGATCGGCCACCGGCCCACAGCCCATCAGCTGTTGCCAGCCACGGACCGTCAAAGTCCCAACACCTCGACGCCCATTGCTGCATCTATTTGTTTCTGGTACTTGATGCTGACTGCGCTTCGATCATAGCTTCTGCGTCGGTACGATTTCGGACTGCTCAACCCCCCTTCACCGTGGAACTCATTCAGTGCTGGAATCTTCATCCAGTCAGAGCTCTGGGTCAAGGTAACCCGGATCTGAGGATGTTGGGACCAGCACTCAGTATGGGTGGCACTCGGCAAGTTGGGGCTCGGAGGTGGAATTGCGGCCGGGTGGCCATGAGCGTGCACATGTCTTTCTTTCCCAAAGTTTACTTTTTACATACCCAGGGTGGCAAAGGATGCTTTTATTCTTCAATAAGCGGGCGTAATTGATGGATCATGGCTTGGCCAAGCAGTGCATTTCGCAAGGGTGGCCTCGGTCCACGAAAGCTGTGATACCATTGCGTGTGAGTGGCAGGGCAGTGGCTTTGACTGGATCGCAGCAGCAAATGAGTGGTTAGACTCGCCACCTTTTGGTGTCTCCATGATTCGTCTCTTCAGCTGTGTGTATTTCGTAAATGATTTCAAAAGGCCAGCAGCCCTGGGCGGTCCACCATTCCACGAGCCAGCCAGGTACTGTGTGGGTGTATCCCTGCCTATTGTCCCACCTGCTCCACGATGATGAACCGCTAGAGTCTCGCTTGCGCTTCTATCCGTCTCGCTTATGCCCGTCAGAACTTGGAGCTGGGGCCGTGGATGGCAACCTTATTGCGTGGATGCCTGATCCCTGTTTTTGAAAGAGATGGGGAAGCAAAAATAAAAGACTGGGCCCTCGGCCAGTTCTCGAAGAACCGCCCCTACGTACATGGCGCAATATTTTCGACTACACTGTACCTTCTTCTCCCTCGGGCTCCATTGAGCGCATTTGCGAATCGTGCAGCCAACACCCGACCGGGCTCGACCGGGCAAGAAGCCGCATTGCATTTCTAAGACAGACCACCTTTTCAGCCCGACACCCACAAGAGCAGCCCGGGACAAGCAGCAGTAGGGAGTACTGCCTGGCAGATACTTTCACGGGCGTGGCCCAGTCCCCCAACAACCACACCGCCCCGCCCCTCCAATTATCCATGACCCGACACGGCAGCTCTCAAGGTTGTGATGCAGGCCACAGCAACATTGTGGCACAGGTTTCTGCAGTAAGCCGTCACGCAATAACACCCTAAGAGGTTCAGCTACCCCCCCTCCTTCCAGGCCCCTCGGCACATATCGGTCCCGCCTCTTCCCCCTCGTCACACACACACACACACACACACACCCACCCCTCCGCGCTGCGAGCCCGAGGGGAGGGGACGACGTGGCCATGGCAGGCGCACATGCACATGCAGGCGCACATGCAGCTGTGAGGTTACGCGCCCTCTGTGCCTCTGCGGCCGCGAGCATCAGCGAGGAGTGCGACCGCATCCTCCGGAGGGAACCAGCAGCAGAAGCACTGGTCGGCGAGGGCAACACCAGCCGACGAGGGGAGAGGATAGAGGAGCATGAATCCCCTGCTGCTGCCGGCGGGGAAGTGTTGGTAGGTGGTATGGGTGACGGGCTCGCAGGAGACGATCGCGACCATGTCATGACGGCTGCGGCCCCGACGGCGAATGGCGACATGGCTGGGCTCGGCCTAGCCGACTGCGGTGAGCCGCTGGTGCATCTCCTGTCACGGCAAGCGTCACGACTATTTACTCTATACGAGGCTGCAGTGCCTTTATCCCCTTCTCCCTCGTCGCCTGTACCCGTCGGCCCGGGCGGGTCTGCCGAGCAGCATGATGGGGCGCGGGCTAATGCCACCACGCGGCCGTCCGCACAAGGCATGCGGCAGTTACGCGATGGCATTGACGCTGCGAGCTGCGGCGGCCATGTTGGGGACGACGGTCTCGTGCTGAAGAGGCTCGACGACATCATATCGATTGCATATTCCAAGTTCTATGCATACCTGTACAAAGACCTCCCCCTCTGCTGGAGGCAGCTGTATACGGACGCCAGCATACTCAAGTTCGGCTACCTGTTCCTGTCCTCGTCCAAACAATTACGGGAACTGATCGGGAGCGGGGCTGATGTGACTGCGCCGTTCAGAAAGGATGCGAGAGACGCAGCCGAGCAATCAATGCAGGAGATGGTCAGGACTTTGGACTTGGCCCTGATACTTGCTGGTGCCGGCGGTGTTGCGCGAGGCAGGATGTGGATCGACACAGCCTTCGACCTCTTCGAGAAGGCCTGCGATCCCAACAGCGCTGGTGATACCGGGGCTACTGCAAGATACAACGACCACAATGGCTTGCGCGCCATGACGGCCTCTGACGATATCACGCCGCCACCGGCAAAGAGGTCCAAGCTCGACCGGTCGACTCGCACAGCGGCGCCGGGGCGAGCGTTGGCTTCCTTCTCCACGTTCGAACCATTCACACCTCCCGTCAAGAATCCCATACGCCGCGTCTCTGCAGATTCAATGGACATGGCAGCATTCCAGCAGTACCTCGACCGTGCAGACCCGCATCGAGGTCCCGAGCCGCTGATCTTGACGGGCCTGTTGGAAGATTGGCCAGCCAGGGGTGCTCGGCCATGGAATAATCCGGAGTACCTGCTGTCGCGCACCTTTGGCGGGCGGAGGCTGGTGCCCGTGGAGATCGGCAGGAGCTACGTGGACGAGGGCTGGGGCCAGAAGATAGTGACATTTGGGGAGTTTCTGAGGGATCATATCGACCCGACCTCAGTGGCCCCTCCTCAGCGTCAGCCAGCAGCAGTCCTGGTACCAACAGGCCCGGACCAAGAACGGCGACGCACGCCGCAGGCAGGTGACAGATCAGATCCTCGTCCTCATCCTCCCGCGCCTCCCGCGCCTCCCGCTCCCCCCTCCTCTCCTCCCAATATCGCAGGCGGCCCGGCAACGGCAGCAGCAGCCGAACCACCACCACAAACGTCACAACAACCAAGAAACACAGTAGCCTACCTGGCGCAGCACCAGCTATTCCTCCAGCTCCCGCAGCTGCGCAACGACGTCCTCGTCCCGGACCACTGCTACACGGCCGCGCCCCGCCACCCAACAGACCCCACCCAAGACCAACCAGAGCTCGACGCCCCGCTGCTCAACGCCTGGCTCGGCCCCCCGGGCACCATCACACCCCTCCACACCGACCCCTACCACAACCTGCTGGCCCAGGTCGTCGGCAGGAAGTACGTGCGGCTGTACGCGCCCGTCGACGGGGGTGATGTGATGTGCGCGCGGGGCCGCGAGGGCGGCGTCGACATGGGCAACACGAGCGCCTGGGACATTGGCGTCCTCGAGGGCTGGGATGTCGACCCTGGTAGTAGGGGCGAGGGCGACAACACCTCGGCGGTCTCGCCCGCCAGCAGTGGTGGCGGCATCTCAGGGGATACGGACCACCGCGACGGGGGTGGGAATTTTGTTGACGGGCAGGGGCCTGCTGCTGGTGAGGATGACAATGACGAGGGGGAGGCGGCCGCCAGGAGCGCTCGCCAGCACCACCAGCAGCAGTTCCGCGCTGTGCCCTATGTCGACTGCATCCTCGAGCCTGGGGACACTCTCTACATCCCCATCGGGTGGTGGCACTACGTCAGGGGCCTCAGCGTCAGCTTCTCGGTGAGCCTCTGGTGGAACGGCGGGGAGGAGTAGCAGAGTGGGTATGGATAGTAGTAGTAGTAGTAGTAGTAGCCCGGGGTCGTTCGTTGGTATGCAGGCAGGCAAGCAGGGCTCTCACCCTGTCCATACTTGCAGTCTGACTCGGCTCCGGTTTCCCTCAGGGGGAGACAGTGTTCCGGGCGAGCAAGCCCAGCACATGCCATACTCAAATCTCCGGGACAGGCCTGGTTCCAGGCCCCCGGCCTGCCTTCAGATGCTCGCCCTCCCTGTCTCTGCATGGCTTCTCTGCAGGGCTAGCAGCTGGAACGCACATGTCAGCTCCAGGGGCAGGCAATCCTTCTCTCTCACTCTCTCTCACTCTGTCCGGCTGCAGCTGTGTCATAATCTCCGCCGGGCATCCTCTTATTCCCAGTAAGTCAGCACAAGTCACTGCATCGCAGCTCGGACTATCGTCTCGCGAGGCATAAGACAGGTCAAAAACCTTGCTGGCGATGCATCGCATTGATAAGTATCTCTGCCTAGAGTGACTTGGAACCTAACATCCACCCGGACTGTCACTCCTGTGCGCCGCCCAAGCACATCAGTCTGGCCCTACGTGTGTGTGCGCGCGCGGTATTGCCTCCTCTCTCAAACTCATCTCGTGCATATGCAAATCTGCCCACAAGTCAGATAGTAGACTTGTGGGCATAGGGATAGAAGCAAGCAGGTAGAAGTCATGCGCCCAACGCCGGCTATTCACATTGTGTTCACCTTCCAGTCTTGCCTCCTTTCCTGCTAGACTGCGCGTACCAGAAAAAAGCTCACCACAACGGATGTCTCCCTGTTTTCCCATCACGTCGTGTGATGCATAGGCATGGCTGCCCACACCTGCCCAAAAAAATCGCCCAATTCCCTCGCTCCCCTCTTCGAAAATTTACAGCCGCCCAGTGACGACCTCCCTCTTGAAAATTCGTACGCCCCAGACGTCGTAGAAATGAATGTTATCGATAGTCTCAAGTTTGGACCTGCCGTCCAGGGTGGTCACTCCCTCCTCGTCGTCCTCATCGCTCTCGCTCCCGAGGTCAAGGTTGTCCAGTGTCAGAACAGGGAAGTGATCAGCGTTGAGAAAAGTTGTCAAAGGGACAGCCTTCTCTTTGCCCTTCGACTTGGCCGACTTGCCCTTCATGATCTCCTTTGGAATTTCCTTCAACCTCAAGATGCGCTCAACGCGCTCATCGTCGTCGATAGCGAGCCACTCGAGCTTGAGTTCTGGGTAGTGCGAAAGGGTGTCAATAACGAACCGCTTCGTTTCGCGCATGACCCAGACGCAGGTGTCGTCGTTGCGAAGGTTGATAATGTGCAGGGCACGCAGATTCACGAGGCCGGATATATGCTGCAGAGTCGTGTGCTGAAAAACCAGGGTCAGTCATCACTACGTGCAAAGGAGACATAGGGAAAGGACTCACGATAGCACGAATCCCCATGCTGACGGCCAGCTCTTCGAGTCTCTTGCCGCGCCTGCAAATGAGCAACATGGTCTTGTCGTCAACATCCCACGTCGAGTCTTGCTGGTTCTTGATCATGAGTCGCTTCAATGTTGGCATGTGCCTCTTCAGTACCATGCGTCTGATTTGATCCATCGTGATAGCTGTTTTTGGTGCAAACGGCTCAGGCTTGTACTTGTCCGGCCTCTCAAGCATGAACAGCTCGTTAAGCTCCTCCAACTGGGAGACGAACGTCAAAAATGGCACAGAGACATTGTCCGTGAAGATCTTGCGCAACGCAATCGGTTGCTGTTTGTTCTCTTTGGCGAGAAAAGCCCATATGGGAGCCTGGTTGCCAACGTTGAGTAGCGTGATCCGTCTCAGAACGCGAAGGTCCACGGCTTTCGATAGAACCGACGCTTTGACGGGGATGAGATAGATACTGAGCGTCTGCAGGCTTAGTCCTCTGGTCGACCGTGCGTATTCAGTAATGCGGCTCGGAACACCATCGCCACCTCTCAGCGCTGCGGCAGGATCCTGCTTTTCCGCGTCTTCGATCTCAGCTGCTACGGTAGCCATCTCGCCCTGGATATCTTTGATATTGGTGCTGAGCTCGGTCATACGCAAGTCAGCGTCCTTCATCCGATTCTCTGATTCAAGCCCTGGAGTGGTAGGGAGTTCCTGGATCTCCTTGCGTAATCGTCCAGCCTCGACTTCGAACATTTCTAGCTTTTCGGCCAGCGTCTTGAAATTCTGCTTCTGGGCCGATAGGTTGGCCGTCGTGGTGGAATCGTTCGAACCGAGAGCTAGAGGAACATCACCATTTGCCGAGGCCTTGTGGATTCCATTGCCATTGGAAGTCGATTCCTTGGTTGGGACCACTTCAGCCCCGTTGGCAGGCTCAGGTGTGGCGATCTCCGAAGCTTCTTCCACAAAACTGTCGTCCACCGGCTCTTCAATGATAATGTCATCCGGATCGGCGTCTTGCTCAAGCTCCTTGCCTTTTGGCGTCTTAGACTCGAATAAACTGCTTTCGCCCGAATTCGAATCCTCGGCCTTTGACGCGTCTGGCTCGGCCGTACCATTATTTTCGGATCCGCTGGCACTGGACTCTCCCTTGACCCCGTTCTCCTTGGGGGCGGCTGCCTTGCCTTCCGATTCAGCGACATAGGTTCTCGCTGCTGTTTCTATCGTGTCTAGAATCTCCTGCTGGACCGCCCCAAAGTCATCTGACCCGGCTAGATCCTTCATAAGTTTCTCTGACACAGCCTTAAGCGAATTAATGAAGCGGCTGCCAGGATCCGTCGACTTCTCCTCGCTCGGGGGCTCGTTCTCCTTTTCCCGCGGCTTCTTAGTTGGCTTCTTAACCACATAAGGCTCCACGTCAAAGATGCGACCCAACACTGACTCTTGAGTCTTACGCTCCTCCTGCGCACGGAACGCCCTGGCAGGTCCACTGAGATCGTCGTACGGGGGGACGGGGGGTGGTGCAACCACTGGGACAACTTGGAACTCGTCGTCAGGATCCGAATCATCGGGGTCGATGTCCGGTGGCGGCTTGCGTGCACGCATGGCCATGTTGTGCGAGAATGACAGCTTCAGCTTGGACAGGGTTGCGTGAGAGTTTCTGACGCAAGTCTTGAGCTCGGTGACCACGTCCAGGTCGTCAATGTCCAGGACCGATAAGGTCTTCAATTTCTTAAATCCTGACAAGGTCGGCGGGTTCTTGGACGTTGCGGATTTCTTGAACGGCTTGATCCTAGCCGGCGGCTTCGGTGGCGGTTGCAATGGCGGTAGCGACGAGGCAGGCGGCGCGATATAGAATGGCGGAGGTGGGGGCGGAAGCGTAGCAAAAGTCGGCGGTGGAGGCTGTGCATCAAGGAGTGGAAG
This sequence comes from Diaporthe longicolla, assembly GCA_000800745.1. Lineage (NCBI taxonomy): Eukaryota > Fungi > Ascomycota > Sordariomycetes > Diaporthales > Diaporthaceae > Diaporthe > Diaporthe longicolla. The sequence continues at coordinate 148,592 of JUJX01000012.1, read as the reverse complement.
ATGATGCGAGGAAGCGTTCGGAGTTGCACCGGGTGACGAGAGAGGTAACGGTGGGGGGTGCTCGTACAATGACGGGCCTGCCTGGAGACGAATATGAAGATGCGACAGGGTATCGATATTGTGGAGCGCCTTGTATACCGGCCGACTGAGCTCGACGCGAATGTTCCATCTGCGGCAGGGCAATTCAGAATGTGTAACTTGCATCATGAAGAAGTGCGCCACGATAATGCGGCCTTACCTCAGAGTCTCCAGGGCTCTTGCCTTGCGCAAGGTCAAGAGGAGAAGAGTGTTCAGGAACTTGCCGCAGCTGACGCTGTACAGGTAGGGTTTGTACGCCGTCTCAGCCTTGTCGCCAGCACTCAGAGTATCAAGCGATATGTCTCTGAGGTGTTTCGCATAGTCATAATCGCTGGTGACGAACGTCTCCAGACCGCCCGCCAGCCCGTCTATTGGCGAATCGAAGGCGGGGTCGTCCTCATCGGGAAAGACAATGTGGAAATTTCGATACAGCTCGGCTGCAGCCAGGGCTCTGAAGTGTTTGGAGACGAGAGACAGGCAGATAAGCTCTGGTTGATGGCACTGCGGCTGTGGTTCAGCTGGATGCTCTCGTAACGGCCGGCCAGACGGAGCTGGCGCATCAAGCACGAGGGAGGGAGGGGTCCGCACTGGGCGCTTACATGACTGATGATTTCCTTCTGTAGTTCCCGAGGCAGATCTGTGAATTGAAGGCCAGCAGGCGGAGCCGCCTGAGCGACAGTGTCCGACGCCATCGCAGGAAGCTGGTGGGTGTAGCTCAGAAGTCAGAAGCGAGATGGGCCTGATACTGCGACTAGGCAATTCGGTTGTCGGCTGCTGGTCTCTGGGCTGGCACCTTGGCAAGGTGTGCGAAGCAGCCTGCGCAGGCCGATGATGCGCCAAAATTCGAATGGGCAGCTGCAGATGATGCAATTGCTCCTAGTGCAAGCAGAGGCAGTAAACCACCTGTAAGGTATTGCTTTAAAGGAAACCGTACAAAGAAAAGGAGTGAAGATGCTTGTCGAGTGAATCAGAACGTTGATGAAAGGACGAATTCGACGTTGGAGTCAATAACAAGTGGTCCACTCACTTTTGGCCGCTGAGATCGGCGGAGCGCTAGGAGGACGGCGGGGGAGGAGCTGGGGCGAGCGCTTCAAGGATTGGAGAAGGTCCCCGCAGCCAATCACCCTACTACGGACAGGGGTCGTAGCGGTTCGCCAAGTCCACATCTAGGCATGGGGGAGCTTACTGCTCAATGCAAAGCCAACGTACCTTCTGCGATACTATATCGCAACTGCTGTAGAAGAACTTGTCCTCCAAATGATGATACCATGGGGTTTAGCGCTACATGAGTTTGTCAAATCAATCTGCCCCGAATTAGTTCATTGTTGAGTTGTAAGCTCTTCTACAGGAGGTCTTCCCATCAGGGCTTTCGTGAGGTACCTAGGTACTTCGCAGCAGGTTTTCCTACACAGAAGATATCACTTAGAACACATTTCTACAGCAGGATATCATGCGGTGTCAGCTAAACTTAGGAGGCTGCTCAACGGCATTTCATCCTAAAGAAGGTCCTTCCAGAGAAGTTACCACGTAGGAGCACTTCCAACTTTTAATTATCCCATAGGAGCTCATCGTGCCAGGGTCAGGCTTGGGTGCACCTCTGCCTACAAGGGGCCCCTGCCCCGTCAACCGTGAGCCATAACAGCAGAAAGCGGAACTTTGAAAGGAAAGGCGAAAGGAAAGGCAACTGATTCATTCTAGACCGGCAGGCAGGATGTGGCAACATGGACAGTTGTGAACTACAGTAGAAGGTTGGTTTCATCGGCAGCCAGCTTTTCAATGCTCCGGGGATGGAGTAGTCGGGACGCATCGCAGTTATCCAGTCAGACATGCCCAGGTATAGGGTTGCTCCCTGCACCGCTGCCCCTACGCCCCAATCTCTCCCATCGACAAGGCTGCAGAGCAGAGCCCCATACCCCAAGACCTCAACGCGCAAGCATGCATGGTCTCCAATAATGCATTGTGCCGTGCAAGGCCCCGATAACCCTGCCATGTTCAGACCAGATCCCACTGGGCGAATATATCCCAACCCATCCCAATCCTGCCCTTCTTTGACAAGAACTCTGCCTTCGTAACTCCTCTGCCGTCCGATTCACCGAATTTCGAGAGAGACATGAGCTGGATGCTTTGCCCAGGGCTTCCGAGGTCCCTATTGCATTCAAACATTAGTACTTGGCGGCAAAGATCTCTTGATGTGGGAACACACGCACCTGGCTGGTATGTCACACCACCACCAGAAACCATCGCTATCGCAGGGAACGAGATCGTCTTTCCGCCCGTCCACACCATGAATTTTGATCATTAGGAGCCTCGGCTTCCCTCGCCCGTGCCTCTCGCTCGTCCAGTGCTCGCACACCTTTGCGAACTGGAACCTCACAACCTCACCGCTGTAGACGGGTATCTTCTTGTCCGCCGGCGAAGACAACCACTCGTTGATCCCCTCTTCAGTAGCGTTGGCAAACCACTGTGTGCGTTCACCTGTCGAACCGCCCAGGTAATACTCCTCCCAAGTAGGGGTTCGCCCGTCATCGCGAAAGAAGTGTCGCGGGTTCTCGGGGAAGTGCTTCATCCTGCATACTCTGTTAATCACAACCGTCGTTATCGCAACAATATGCATGGGTGGCACTGCTGCACGAGAGCAGTGGCTTGGGGGCCCGCGTAGAGCCGACAGTCTATCTCCGCTCACGCATTGCTTTTCATTGCAAATGGACAAAGGCATCCAATGTTCTAGGAGAGACCGGGATGTAAAGAGGATAAAAAAGCTTACCCGAACTGCTCGTTGCTGCTTATGAACTCGTGTGGACTGAACTTCTTGTTGTAACGCTGGTTCGACACATGTCCTGCTCCCCAGCAGGGATCCAGAAGCTTCCAGTAGCCATTATCGATCCTGACTGCATTCCAAGCGTGACCTGTGGCATTGCGTGGAGGTGGCCGTTCCCCTTGCTTGAGGGGAGAATAGCCATAACCTTTGCCATGGCCTCCGACCACGATACATTCCAGCCCTGCCCGCTTCGCGATGGCTTCGTAAACGCGGGCATAGCCTTCGCAGACTGCCTTGCCCCCGAAAATGGTGTCGTTCGCTGTGCCCCTCTGGATACAGCCGCCAAAGAAACCTTCAACGTCCTACTTTTTGTCAGTGATGTGTACGCAGGAGTCAGAACAGCGAACGAAGTTCAGTGAGGTAGGAATACGGACATATGCTATATTGTGATGACACCAGGTGAAAATCGCACGAGCCTTGTCCGTGGACGAAGGGAAAGGTCCGCACAGCACGCTGGCCAGGTAGCCCACTGGGTCACGACGATCCACGACCGACGACGGATATTGAGCTGCGACACTATCCGGCGCCGAAAAGTCTCGACAAACAAGACATGAATTCTTCTGCTGTGCCGCACCATTCGCCGCCGCCGCGTCAATCTGCGCCGCACTAGGCCGCGACGCCATCGGAACTGGCGGGGGAGCATCGTTCACAGGGTCTGCTGGAGTCCCTCCCGACGTGGCCCCACTGACCTCCGGGATCGTCCTGATGAATTTGTCAGGAGGGGGAGGCAGACGACGGGTGGGCTGCGCGGGAGAAGATGCGTCTGCCCCATTAAGGCCGGGCGACCTAGCTGGCCTGCTGGGGAGCCGAGGCGGCAGGGACGGTCTCGGCGTGCTGCTCGCCTGGGGCAAGGCAGGCATTGATCGTTTGGGGAGCAGCGGCTTCGCCATCTTTGCCGAGCTTGCAGCCCTGGCGTCTTCAGCCTCTTTGGCCATGGCTGCCTCTCTCTCGTGTCTCGATGGAGGTAGTGGGGGCAGGTTGGCCTGTTCCAGAGGAGGTGGCAATTTGCGGCTATCATTCTGCCAGTGGTTGGTTGTCTGTCCCAGAGACAGCGCAGAAATACTTGATGCATGAGACTTCACAGACTCATTGGAGTTGCGGCGTGGGCCAAGTGACTGGGTTGAGGGCCTTCTAGGCGGCAGAGCGGGTGATATCTGATCAGATGGCCGTCGCTGGGGAGCGAGGCCACGGGTGGGGGAGTTCTCATTTGGTGGTTCGGTGCTGCTCCTCTGTGGAAGGGCAGGTGGTGCCCTTTTCGCGGGCCTTGCTGGAACTACCGGTGTTGCGTTCTCGGTGGGCGAGGCACCGTTCAAGTTGGGAGAGTTAACCTGGCTGGGGGTTCTTGATGATGGCCTGTTTGGCGGGGGAGGGGGTGGTGGCCTCTTCGTGGGAGCAGTAAAGTTCCGCTGCTGGTTCAGGGCCGCAATCCTCTCGGCCAGGGAATTGAATTGAGGCTCCTCGGTGTCAGCCATAGTATGCAGGTTATTAAATAGGTATGCTTCAAGTGAGTTGTAATGAGAAATTATAACAACGAGACGAGAAGTCAGCAACGCGTGGACCAAAACCAGATGGAACGAGCGACAGGTGCTGGTGCAAGTCGGCGGTGCAAGGCTGCTGCGAGACGAGATGACCTGATCAGCAAAAAGCGGGACACTAAGCCCCAAGTTTACGCCCTAAATGCAGGCGGGCCATGAAAAGAAAGTCAAGAGATCGAATCGAAAAAGCCAGTCACTCTGGGAAGCGGTAGCTTTGGGCAGAGGGTGAAGAGAACAATTTCAATGTTTGCTGCTGCAGTCAGCTGCAACGCGCCCAGGTACAATACTGCCTGGGCCAACTAGGTTTAGTGAGGGGACCCGGAAGGAACAGGTGCCTGCACGGATCATGCTTGTGGAAGCACAGCCTACTGGACGCGACTAATCAGAGCGCTCCTTCAAAGGCGGCGCAGCAAAAACATTTAACAGGCAGTCATGACCGCAGGTAGTCGCAGCGGTAATACGGCAACTTGATATCCTCTGTGCGTATGTGGAATGTTGGAGCGACAAACATGACGCTAGCCTTTTCATAGGATCTAGATACAAAGCATCATGACACCACATCCATCTTCTACACACCCTTTGATGTACTGTTCAGCCTCTCTATTGTTTCTGCTGTAGGCAGTTATTTATTCGCCTCCCTCATTGTACCGTAGTATATACTGTATAGTATCCTATCAGAATGTCTTCCATTCTATCTATGTATATCATGTGCCCAACGCCATGCTTAGTTGCGTTAAGTCATGCGGAGGTGTCCCCAATTAATTAGCAGCCCTGCTGCTTCTCGACGGACTCGTCCTCCCCTCCCCGACCACTGCCAACTCGGTGTCTTCCGGTGTCCTTGGTTTGTCTGGGTCAGCCTTCGCTGTATCTGCGACAGCAGCGCCGGCCCCAGCCTTTTTGATGCTCTTCCATTCCATGGCGAAGGCGCAGAGCAGTGCACCGAACGCGAGGCCCATGGCGGCCAAAAAGATCCTCGTCAGTGCGTAGTTGTACGCATCGAGCACAATGTTCATGTCCTCCGCTGGTACGACAGTGGCCAACTCCGTCGCACCGCTCTCCACGATCTGGGCCGGGTCAATCCCAGAGACACCTGCCAGCCGTGAGACGAGCAGGTTGCTGAGAATGGTCTGCCCGACGGTCGTGAATATGGCCCCGCCGAGTTGTTGAGCGAAAAATATGCAGGCTATCCCCATCGACACGTCCGCCATGGGCAGGACAGTCTGTACAGCCAAGCTACCCGTTTGCATGCCCATTCCGAGACCGAAGCCAGAGATGAATTGGTAGCCGACCCAGTGGCTCTGGGGGGCACCCCGGGTGAGAGTGCTCAGCAGACCTTCGCCAACGGCCATGATGCATGGACACAGCAACATTGAGGGAACGTAGTACCCTATCTTTGCAGTAGCCACTCCATTGATCAAACTCGATGCCACGAGGGACAAGACCAGTGGCAATGTGTAGATACCTGACTTAAGAGCACTGACGCGCTCCACAGTTTGGACTTGACGTTGATCAGTAAACCTGCGAGTAAACGAGAAACCAGGCGACAGCACTTACACCAAAGTGGGAGGTAATAGACCAGCATGAGCATAGAGCCTGCGATGAAAAACGTGAACCACACCGAGAACAGCACGGAACGCTGCTTGATGATCCTTGGTGGGATAGAAGCAGTGTCGGGCATGAAGGTTTGTACGGCAGCAAATGCCAGTGCTAGGATGCCACAGAGAACAAAGAGCAAGATGATGCGCCAGTTCGCCCATGCGTATGTCGCGCCACCCCACTGGAGGGCGAGAAGCAGGCAGACCACGGCCGGGACGCAGAAAAATGTACCTAGGGGGTCGAGACGCTTTATTTGAACCATCAGTGGAGCTGGCTCCGTCTTCTTCGCTGGTGGATTCCAGAAGAATATCATGAAAATCCTATGACCCTCGTCAGAAAAGCTAAACTAATTGCAATATAACATGTTAGAACTTACAGCGTGAACCCTCCGATGGGGAGGTTGATATAGAAACACCATCTGTCAAGGAAGCTTAGCGTGTGCCAACCCATGTTTTCTGATAGGATCGAGCTTACCTCCATGTAAGTGAGCTGCTGGTGAAAGCTCCACCGATCAAAGGACCCAACACCGACGAAATGCCAAACACCATGCCGAACATGCTCTGGAACATCGGGCGCTTAGGTAGGGGGATCATGGGAATCATAATCATCATGGCTCCCGAGAAAATGCCTGCGCTTCCAAAGCCGGCCACGGCCCGGCCGAAGATAAAGACGGGCGAGGTGGGAGCAGCTCCGCATATGGCAGAGCCAACCTCGAAGATAAGCACAGAGGTCAAGAACGTCCTAAAGAGACTCGTTAGCGGACAGGAGAGGTCGAGGTGTCGGGTCAAACATACCATTTGGTATTGTAGAACTTGAACAAACGACCAAAGAGGAGTTGCGAGGCCGATGTGGTTAGCATGTATGCGGAGCCATACCAGCCAATGTCACCCTGGCTGTGGTATGCATCCGTGATTTGAGGGATTGCAGTTGCGACAATGGTACGATCGAGAGCAACAAGAAATACAGCCAAAAAGTTCGCCAGCAACGTCAACCAGAACCGAAGAGTCTTGGGCTTGTATAACGTGTCGGGACCTGGGGCCCCGGGGCCCCGGAGGCCACCAGGGCCTTCGGGTACCGGTGGCCCCTGTGAGATCGTCTTTGGACGCTCATTTTGAGTCGACGAGCCTTCTGCCGGGTCTCCCATCACATATGGACGGTTCTGACCGTCTTGCCCGCGTTTCTCGAGGTCAAGAGCACTCTCATTACCCAAAGGCCTCAGGGAAGAGGCCACTTGGGTATGGCTACTAGCCAACGACGTGGTTGAACGATTCATTATGTAGACTTTTAACCGCCTGTCCTCTGGTACGGTATGCAAATAAATTGGCTGGTGTCAGGTGGTCAATGGAAAAGTAAGAGACAGGTTACACAATGGCTTATAAAGACGAAGGAGAGAACCTATCAAAAAGACTGATAGATTGGCTAACCAAAAAGCAATAGCAGCAGGGGACGAGGCAGAAACCTGCTGCTCTAAGACGCAATGAGAGACGACGGTGCATGATATGGGCGGTATCCGGCAGTTGAAGGGGAGAATTACTTAAGTATGCCATGCCCGAGCATCTTACCATGGCTTACCTCGCCGCTGTCGCTGACTGGGTCCATTGCGGAAGCGGGCCAGGCTATTAATGTAGTCTGTGCGTCTCGGGAACTCAGCGAGAAGGATACTGGCACAGCAGTCGTCATGGATGTTGGTGACACGATCAAAGGGCCGTGAGTGGCAGATATTGAAGCTGAGGTTGGTGGTCAAACCCTGGTGCTCCTGGAGTTTCCCCAATGTCGGCTCCGGTGAGGTAGACTAGTCCCTGCGAAAACGCCGGAGCTAATCTGGCGGACAGATTTCGGTCCCGAGATACATGAAGTTTATCTAAGAAAATGGGACGACGGATTGGATAAGTGATAGAGGGGTACATATCCAGCCACCAGAATTACTAACAATCGCAAGTATGGCCCCATCTGCAGCGGCTCTCAGCGGTACATCCCCAAGATCCCCGATCGGTCGTACAGACAAGCCAAAGATAGAAGGAGGGGGAGGAGAAACGGGCCAATCCTGCTGGCCGCCCGTGGAACGGTAGCAAAAGCTCTCCCATTTCCAGTCCCCGTCTTATCCCACTCCTGGTGAGGCTGAAGACGGTCACCAAAAGCCAAGCCGAGCCAAACCAAGCCAGACGAGACAGACGGAAAGGGCGTTGCCAGAAGTGCCTAGCAGGCAAAGCGGAGAGCGTCTCCGTCGACACGTGCTGCCCGCTCTCAGCATTCCAGCCGCCCGCCTCATCCCATCCCATCTCATGTTCACGTCCAGGTCCATGTCCATGTTCATGTCCATGTCAAAGCTCGTCTCTCGTGTTCAGATGTAGCTTGGGCCTGATGCTTACACGACCACGACGATCGACGTGAGCTTATCCAGGACATTCTGCCGTCACATTGGTTAATATAGCACACTGCACTGTGAGGGGCACGCCACCACGGCATCTGCCTTTATCGGCTACGAAGACGGTGCCTCGTGGCCGGCAAAGAGGCCGAGACAAGACTGACTGACTGCCTGCTGCCCCAACGCTAAGCCTGCTAAGCCTGCATTTGCGTGCTCGCTTAGTCGTTCGCCGTCAACGGACACTGAGTACTCTATCGACACCATGAGATAGTCGCCATCCGCGCGCCTACTCGACTCGCCTTGTCCATTTCCCGACCGAAACGTGCAGGTACACGCACCTACCTAGCCACACGCGCGCACTGGTCGGCTGTTGTAAGAACATCCTCCCCGATTTGCGTTCGGCCCTTGGCCCTTGGCCCCTCTGCTGGCTCTCACCTTTCGGATCCGAGGCTCTGCTTCAGCTGACCGGAACCTCCAGTCTATGCTCATGCCACCCCGTCTGCGCCGTCCAAGACAGGAGACGCACAATGGCGGGCCCTTCCCCTGACATGCCCTCCTACCCCTTGCCCCAATCCAGCCATGTTGTACCCGAAGCCTCGGTCATGAAATTGACCAGAGGCCACTCATGCGTTCTCTGTCAACAACGTAAAGTCCGCTGCGACAAGAATAAGCCTTGCGCCAACTGTGTCAAGGCTGGTGTCGATTGCAAGGTCGTCCCTCCTCAGCCACCTCGACGGCGCAAGAAAAAGCCACAGGAGAGAGAACTCGTCGACCGCCTCAGGAAGTATGAGGCCCTTCTCTCCCAGCATGGTGTCGACTTTGAGCCGATTGGCCAGCATCTCAGGGCCTCCGACATAGCCGCTGATGAGGTCGACGAGATCGAGCACGGTATCGAGGGCCTAAAGACATCTCCTTCCTCGACAGGACAGGATGGCGCCTCTGCCGACAAGTAAGGCCCAAATCTCTCTCGGCCACTCTATCTTACTAACCAGATTTCACCAAGGCCGCTTTCCAAGTGGTTCCCTTACTACAAAGACGTATGTTTTCTATCTCTCATTTCAGATTCTCGTCCCAGCAAGAAACCCCTATTTCTAGACCCCTGTCTGGACACTATGGCCCCTTCCTTACTGTTACCCCATTCCTCTGTCACTCGATCGTGGCATCTTCCAGCTTGTGGGCTGTCTTAATATGTTCTTGTCAGACGCCGGTGATGTGAGCCGGTTCCGAACATTGCAGCTTGCCATGTGGTCCATGCTTGTTCCCGTCTCTTGACAAAACAATCGTTAATGTTCTCCGTAAGCAGTTCAGAACGCAAGATGCCCAATTCAGGGATTCCTCAGACGATGGCTCTGATGGTCCAATGATCCATCATGCTTTCGACAAGATGTTTGATGGCCAAGACGGCTTTCCATTCGTCATTGGAGGGTCAACTTCATCCGTCACCAACCTCCACCCTCCAGGCGTACAGATATTCCAGCTCTGGCAGATCTATCTGGAGAACGTCAATCCGTTACTGAAAGTGACGCACACGCCTACTATACAAGGCGCGTTGATCGAGGCAGCCGCGAATCCTGCAAAGATCGCGAAACCGCTCGAGGCCCTGATGTTTAGCATCTATTTCATCGCTATTATATCTATGACTGAGAATGAAGTGCGGGAGACATTCCAAGACGACAAGAACCGACTCCTATCTAAATACCACCACGGTACCCAGCAAGCCCTCATCAATGCCGGATTCATGCGGAGCCCCGACCTCGTCGTCCTCCAGGCATATGTAATGTATTTGGTATGTGTTCCTTTCTTACGTGTACTCCAAAATCTGACGGTTATCCTTACCTAACGGAAATAGCTTTGTGTCCGCCAATTTACGGACCCACGCTCCTTGTTTTGTCTAATAGGTATCGCTGTTCGCATTGCCCAGCGGCTGGGACTGCACCGAGATGCGGAGCAGTTCCATCTTGCCCCATTTGAAGTCGAGCTGAGGCGTCGGCTTTGGTGGCAGCTGGTGGTCTTCGACAAAAGAATCGCCGAGATCACAGGCTCGACAATCACTGCCCTGGCATCCAGCAAGGGGAATTGCAAGTGGCCCCTGAATATAAACGATACAGATCTACACGTCCATGCCAAGGATCGACCTGCGCCGCACATTGGACCCACGGAGATGCTGTTTTGCCTCACGAGATTTGAGTTAACGGCTGCTGCAGACATTGAAGGCACCCGACAGGCACCGAATCTTTCAGCGACCGGTGGCAAGCCGAAGTTCCAATACAGCGCGTCCCCCCATTCCTCCGACGTTGTAACGAACGCCGCCAACCACAACTTACCGATTGTAGATCTAGACAGCTATGTGACCTGGATCGAGGACAAATACCTGAAGCACTGCGATCCAAAGGTCCCCCTACACCTCTTCACCCTATTGATGACCCGGCAAGCTGTCTCCAAACTCCGCATCATCGACTACCTGTGTCATGGGCATCTTCAACAACATCCAGACCCCAAGACCGTACCAGCAGGCCCTGAGCGCGCATTACGCGAATCCATATTTGAAGAAGGAGTGCGCGTTCTCGAGTACGATATCATGATCCAGGGGCATGAAGCCCTCCAGGGTTTCAAGTGGTTCACAACCATGCACTTCCCCCTGCCAGCATATATGTATCTGGTGGGGGAGCTCAAGTACATAACCAGTGGCGAGATGTGCGAGCGAGCATGGTCGGCGATAATCGAGGACTTTGACAAAAGAGGAATGGTCAACAATCTGAGGAGCCCGATGCACACAGCCATGGGTGGAATGATGCTCAAGGCATGGGATGCATACGAAGCAGCCAAGAAGCAGATGGGTAAATCCTTATCACCACCACCGCAGCTCATTGGGATTCTCCGAGACCGGGCGAAATCTATGAACATGAGTAGCAAAGATGCCTCCTCGTCATCACAGCATTCAGGACCAGAGTCGAGCAGCCGGGTCAATCTCAGTGCACCGAGTGGCCAGGGTGGCTACGTGGGGGGGCAGCCACATCAACAACAGCCACAACAGCAACAGCAACCACAGCAACAGCAATCACATCAACCAGATATGAACATGCATAGCGCAGGCAGTTCGCCGCCCATCGTGTCTGCGCCTGGTGCCGGTGGGATGGAGTCCATGGGCGGTGCGATGTTCCCCGGTGCCGGCTTCGAGGGGATCAATCCGCACATGTTCAACTCTGGCGTCATGCCTAGTGACATGGATTTCGGCGCTATGGATTGGAACTCAGTCTCCACGTGGGGAGGTGCCTTTGCTACAGGATACGACCCGTTCACACAACCAGGAATGTCGGGACCATAGACTAGGCTCACGCTCTGAAAGGAACCAATGGGACGGCGGCTATTTCGTCCACGGCCGGCATAGCCTGAAGAGGTTATCACGTTGTAATTGATGACAATGATGTTGACGAACCTGCAAATTGTTATACCCTGCTATCTTGTATATATGGACGCTATTGGCAGCAACATACTACTCAATGATATAATACCATATGCGCAATCCGACTCCAAAATATCAAGTTTATGAATACTGATACCATCTTGAACTGATGCAAAGAAAGAGAAAGGTTCTTCACAAAAAGGTAGACATGTCAGTAGTTGCGCCTACTTCGGCCTGTCTCTCAGTCTGGTGCTGGCTGCCAACAAGGATCTTCTCTCATTCCGCGGGCGGGCAACCAGTCCAATTTGAAGTTGCACAGCATATTGCCTTGAAATAGTGTTGTTACGTATGACCCTGTCCATGGCAACTTTTCGCGAAGGTTTAAATCCCCACTCCTGGCTCAAATTTCTGGCTGTAGCCGAAACCCCAGAAAGGCGACCCCCCAAAAGAGGGCCCCCCCAGCAAGCGGGCCGTGACGACGCAGGGATCAAGGATGGGCGGCCCGCGACCTCAAATCGTGGGGGCGTTTTTTTTCGGGTTTGGGTTTCTGTTCAGGACCCGAGGGACTGGGCCACAGGGGCCCGACCTAAAACTAACCTAAGCACGGGCGGGGAGGCGTGGGCGTGGGAGCGTGGGGACTGAGCCCTTGTCTCGAGACAAGGGGGCTTTGACAGACTCGAGGTTTTGGAGAAAGCGCCACGAAAAAGCGGCTCACAAGCCATCACTTGGCTCATTGGTTTCCAAAAACGTGGTGTTCCACATTCCTTTGTTTGATCGAGACGAGGTGCCAACCATGTCAGCTTTTGGTGGACGGCGCGGAGATTCCCCATGCTTTGGACCGGTGGTGGGAGGGGGGCTGTATGTACGTATGGCTTCGTCTGTGCATATTGTGAATAACACTATCTTTGCGCACCAATCGAGTCCGTCCTTCGAATATACGCTTGTAATCCCCATGGATCGGAGACTGGAGTAGATCCAACACAGTTTCGGGAGAGCTGTGCACGCCACGAAACATCCTACAGCTTCAACTCACAACGAGGTAAAATTGCTTGATGCTAGACCAGCTCAACACGTGGACCACCGCGCCCAAGTGGCTTGCTTCCCGAGTCGTGTAGAAGATCAGCACGGTGACATGGGAAATTCCAGACCGGCGCCAGTGGTACTGCTGTCTTCTACACAATCAGCACTAATTGACAAGCCAGAGCCGCCACCGTTGACCGCATCCGTGGATTTAAGATTTGTGTGGCGGCACAGTCAAATATTTCGACATCCCGACAGGTGACTGTGTGACGGAACACTTCCGCGACAAATAGGAGGCCGAAACAACACGAAAGTCAAGATTATGGGGGCATCGGAAGAGGCGACACGCCATTGCTCCACGTGGCTACGTGTACATGTCAATGGCTTGAAATGATTCCATTGACCAGGCCGTGAGTTGCTGATCGACCTAGGCTTTTTTTTGAGGCGGGGGGGGACGGGGAGGGGCTTATGAAATAGTTTACACCTTCATTCCTGATACAGTGGAAGGGTATGGGGAGGGCAATGCTTCCAAGTTGATTATGTCTACATCGACTCTGGACGGTAGGCCTGGAAATGGCTCTTGGCCTGGACAGGAACACTTCCGGGGAACAGAGGAGGTGGCGGTCGTAGTCTCATCGAGCTTTTCAGAGCCCTGAAGGTCCTGACAGGAGATGATTCCCCAGAGTAGTTTTCCACGTGTGTTTTCCACCTGGACGAGGACTCGGATGATGTGCACCACACTGTCTAGAACAGGAGGTGCAACAGGCACAATAAACCTGACGTTGTTTGTGTTCATCTTGCAAAGCTCACAGGTGTGGGAATTCAGGATCAAATGCCGGTATTGAATACTTCAAGCGCTGCGCGGTTTCTTGGTGGGAGTGGTCTTATTCCGTTAATACAGACATGCAGCATTATCATGATCCTGGCTTGCTTGCTCTCTCTCGTCCCCTTTGACAGCCCCGTCTCAGAACGCCAGGGTGGTCACTTCCATGAACACCGCCCATGCAGAATATCCGTCTATCTAGGTATAAGGGGTAGATACAACCTCTGTTTTTTTGTTTGTACATATCATCAACACAGATGATATGGAGCACGTGTGATATACAACCTCACCAACCCTGGAACCTATTCCTTCTTCTCGCCGTCCTTCTTGTTGGAGTCGTCTGTCTTGCCGTCGGACCCATCGTTCTGTCGATGGGCTGGGTGGTTGGTCAGGTTATGCCATATCGACTTCAGAAACCCCTCGTTTTGGTGGTCTTCTGCTGTTGTTGATGCATTGCCGCCACTGCTGCTGCGATCTCAAGTATCAGTCCGCCCGTTCTCTCATGCCACCACTAAGCTCGTGACTTACGTTGCTGTCCCTGACCCGCCTGAGGGCTTGATCATAACCCGCTTTGCCGTCTTGTCACCCACCTCGTCCGCCAACATCTCCACGAGCGTCCGTTGGTTTGCTGTGAGGTACTTGGGCATGTTCACCTTGAACTCCACCTTGAGATCTCCTGACCCTCCACGGCGGCCGTTCAGCTTCTTCATTCCCATACCAGCCAAGGTCATCTTATCGCCAGTTGCCGTGCCAGTCGCGACCTTAACATTAACCTGGCCGTCCAATGTCGGCACCGTGACCTCTCCACCTAACAGTGCCGTCGTGAAGGGTATTGTGGCCGTGTAGAGAATGTCGGAACCGGCCCTGCTGAACTTCTGGTCTGGCGCAACACGGACGAACACAAACAGGTCACCCTTGATACCCCTCGCGCCTGGGGCTGCCGCGGCACCCATGGCGGGTGCATCACCCTGACCGTCCACCCGTAACCTCATGCCATCCTCAATACCGCCGGGGATATCCACCGTCAGCGTCTTCCGCTCTCTAACCACACCATCACCCTTGCAGGTCTTGCATTGCGAGCCCTTGGGTACCGTCGTTCCAGACCCGCCACAGGCGTTACACGTGGAAGCCATCTGAAAGCCACCAGACATGAAATGTACCCGTGTTCCACTACCCCCACAGCTCTGACACGCGCTGCGCTTCGCACCCTCCTTAAGACCGCTGCCACTGCAGGTGCCGCACGACACCAGGGGCGTGACGGTGATGGTCTTGCTCGTCCCCTTGGCGGCCTCGACAAAGGATATGGTCGCCTGCACCTCGATGTTGTCGCCGACCACGGCCGTCTCCTGCTGGAAGGGGTTACGCCCGCCGCCCCTCCTCGCGCCGCCCCCAAAGGCCTGGCTGAAGATGTCGTCAAAGTTGAAGCCCTGGCCCCCAAAACCACCGCCTCCGCCGAAGCCCCCGAAACCCGAGAATGGACCGCCCGCTCCGCCGAACGGGTCGCCGCCTGGACCGCCTGGCCCGGCATTGGGGTCGAAGGCGGCGGCACCAAATTGGTCGTACTGCTCCTTCTTCTTGGGGTCTGACAAGATCTCGTAGGCGGACTGTATCTCGGCGAACTGGTCTTTGGCTTTCGGATCTTTGTTCGTGTCGGGGTGGAACTTCTTCGCGAGACCGTAGTACGCCTTTTTAATATCGGATGCCGAGGCGCTCTTGCTGACCCCTAGGGCCTTGTATGGGTCCTTTATCGGAGCACATTGTATCCTCGTCGCGTGGAAAGCCTGTGGCGATGGCTCACGGTTAGCTCCCTGGTCTTGCGCGTAGAAAAGGACCGCTCCGACATAGAAGTCAGGAGCCAACTCATTCTGGCCTACCCTTTTTGAAACTGGCTGCAGACCACACTTGCGTTGCAGCTGCCGCCTCGCCTGTGCTGGCCTGGGAGCGACAGTATGAAGCTCCCGTGCTTGCGCGGAGCAATGCGAAATCGAGAGCTTCCGTCCGCATATTTGCGCCGGCTTGAGCGGCCGGGCAGGAGCCGCGGCTCGAACTACAATGCTTGGTTGCATGTTTCAACGAGAAACACCAGCTGCATTGAAGAGGTAGGCGAGTTCCAAAAATTGGCGGAGGTGTTGAAGTCGGAGGGAGGTTGTCCTGTTCTGCAGAGAATATCTTGGAAAAATCTAGAACTTTACCACTGGTTGCAACGCCGACGGTGGCCGACCCACTGCAAGAGCCGGCGGGTTGAGAGCTTGTGCTACACCCCTGGACAGGACGTCAACACAATTACGCGACCGGTCATTGGTAAAGCACAAGCGACCCCGGAATGTCTACCACGTTTTCCTGCAATCTGCTTCACCTGCTTTGCTACAAATTCTCAAATCATTAGCAATGCGAGAAATAATTTCTTCTTTTTGGATGTCATGCACCAACTTTTTGAGACCCATGCAGGCTGTAGCAGTTGGCTGGCTCCCTGCCTGAGGCACGAGCCGGTGCGTCATCTGCACTAAAGCTTGTCTGCCGATAAGAGCCTTGGAAAGGGTGGAGTCGCGTCTTATCGCCGAGGTCGCGCGATTCCGGCTTTCGTCTCCTTGGTTGGTGGCACAAGGGGCAGCTGCCACCGAAAATGCTGGGTGGCACAGGGCCAAAGACAAGGCTGTCAGGAAATAGAGTCTAGAGATTGATCTGTATCACGATCACTGGAAACCCAGCATAGGAGTATCTTCAAGTCATAATGCGTGAATGCCCAACGCCAATCTGGCCCTCTGCCAGAATCTTTTTGCTTCCATCTCAGAGCAGAGAACCGAAAAAATCATGCCCAGGCCACAGGAACCCAATGCCTGTGAGCGCCACCCTGACCGTCCACAACGCCAGCCGTGAGGATGCATATTGCCCATAAATACACTTTGTTGATGGCGGAAGAGCAGTTATATCCTGTCAGGTTCCGTCATTTTCTTCCCTGCCCTGGGCAGGACGCTCGTTTTGGTCAGCCGACCTCTTCTGACACGGTGCACGAAGTCCACAACGGCGTCATTCTCCTGGACGGCCTGACTGCTGAAGTGCTTCCGCACCGTGTTCGCCAATTGACCCTTTGTCTGGCGCCGGAAGGCCTGTTTTCTTGCTAGTGTTGGGGAGTGGAGGCCAATGCTGCCGGGCTTGGTCAGGACCCAGGAGCGGTAGTCGCTTGCGTAGGCGGTCGGGGTTGCGAGGTGGTGCTCGCGGCGGTATCGGTGAAGAAAGTCACGGTCGAAGGTGGTCCACTGGATCTGTAGGGCACGGGACACGGTGAGCGATTGCGTCACGGAGCAAGCATAGGGCTGTTGACCATGGGGCGTGGGCAGGCAGACTCACGCTTGGGTTTGCAGCGGGTGCGTTTGTCGCGACCGCCTCTGCGGGAGGCGAGGGCATGTTTGCAGCGTTTGTGACCTCTTTCAGGTTCGACCCGGTGGAACTGGCGACGCGGCGCATCTTCCCGTTGGCGTGGCCGTGGCCGTTCTTCTCTTTGGTATGGGTCGACTTCGGTTCCGAGTCGTCATGGGCCTTTTTGGGAGGCATGGTGGGCCGGAGGAGGTGCGAGACTGGGAGGATGTAGTCTGGGCAATGATTGCTGCAAAGGAGAGAATCGCAGACGAGTTGTCGGTCTCGTACAGTCTAGCAGCAGGTCGAGGGTGTCGGTCGCAAAGGAGAATTCATTGTGAGATCAGTGCTCGCCCTCGGAACAAGTGCCAGCCAGCCTGCCAGCCCGCCCACCAGCCCCAAGTTGGCTTACCAGCGCCCAGTACCGGCGGTTGGTTGCAAGTGTGGGGTCAGGTCACAAATCTGATGTGTGCTCATGTGCAGGGGTCCAAATGCCCATCCCACCCTTAATTGGATTTCTCAGAGCGGCTAGCCGGTCACGCCAGCCAGCCGTCCGTCCACCGGCCAGCCAGCGCCAACTGCCCTGCCCGGCCCTGCCCGGCCCTGCTCCGTGCCAGCTGCCAAGTTGTAGTCTGCCTCGAGCAGTTCGAACCTCCGGGCCGTCCAGCAGTCTCTATTGAGAAGGTACTGACCGGGTGTGTTGGGGCAAATTGTTGCATGCAGAATGCACCTCGGTATCGAACGCATCGTCCAGGCCGAATGACATTGCGTCAAAGTCTCCGGGAAAAGGTCAACAGGTGTTGCCAGCCGAGCTCGACTGTACCCACGGGTTGGCATGACTGTTCCCACGTCGCTCGGCTCCATCCTTGACTGCCCCTTCCCCCACCGCTCCAAGGTTTGGCTCAACCCGCCCACTCGAGTCTCACCCACCGCAGCTCGATCTCATCACGTGGGTGAGATTCGCCGCATCGTGGATCATTTCTGAAGGATTCTTGCAGCCTGTAGTGTACAGACAGATCTCACCCACACGTCACTTGAACCTCGTCGGTTTTCTGCTTCCCGAGATGGCACCTGCGGCCAAGCGACCGCCGAGGGGCGAGCAGCATCTTTTCTGCGCCGTCAACCTATGCCAATGCGTTGCATGGCCTGGACGCACTATTCCTTAGCCGGCTGCAATGTGAGTCGCCGGAGGTGTCGGACCTGCCACCACCCAGTGAGCTTCATGCCCTCCTCCTCACGTTGCAGGACAGCGTGCAGGTAATATGCTGCCGTCAGCCTGCAACGCAGGGGCAATTCAGGCATTCCTGGCATTGCGGGCTACCTACTGTGGCCGCCGATCCCGCACCGAGCTTCCCAAAATTGCCAGCCACAGGTCACCATTGCTACACAAAAACATGCGAATCCAAAGGCCGGCATCATGCGCTACTTTGTGCGCGTCTTCTCGGGACGCTCGCACCGCCCCGATCGATGCCAGCCTGGCCAGCAAGGAGCACATAAACACACCACGTCACTAGCCGGGTCAGGTGAAGACGTAGTGGGAAGCCGGCGGGCGTCACTTCGTGGTGCACAGTACGGGAACTGTCGCCTTGCGAGCACGGATCATACCTGGGGCCGGCCATGTCTGTTGCAGCAAGGCTCACTAGACCACAGCCGTGACCCGCGGCGTCCCTGGACTAAACACCCACATGTTGAACAGCCCTACTGTATCCCATGCTGTTACCAATCTCCCAAACGTCGTCAGCAGAGAGGCTCCAGCGTCACGCGCGGCTGAACTCACCCCCACGCCCAAGCCGGCGAGGGCCCGCTGAATCATGCTCCCAGCTGGCTGGGTGGATGGATTCGTAAAACGCGCTTAGATGGTCTATCCGTCTCTAGCTCGACCAGCAACCAGGCATCCCGCGCACAGTCTCCGGCCAGGCAAGAGTAGTCTATCCCCATTGCCCCAGACAGTCGGGTTCAGTTTCATTACCGTTCCGGGGTCTGGCCAGAGCTTGGCCCAAACAGATCACCGATCACGGCTTGAGCCCTGGAATCATGATAGGGCGCGCAGCTGCTGGGGGGGGGGCTTCCTGGGCCAGCACCCCAGGCAGTACCGGCCCAACCTGCGTTGCTCAACAGCACAACGTGATGGTCTGGATGTTTGACACGCCAATGGTCAGCTGCGGCCGTGAATCCAGGCCTTGGGGCATCTCCGGGCTGCACAAAAATATGACAGCTCACGAGGCGTGTTGCCCAATTCGATCGGGTCCCCGAGACGTACCAGAACATGCTGATCTTGTAGCCCAGCGGGCAGGCAAGGCGGCCAAGCCACAGGGCCAACAAATCTTTGGCTAGTGACCGCGCGGGCAGGGTCTTTTTGGGTCGAGACAAGCCAGACCCTGCTTCAGGATGACAAGTTGGTAGCCGTGCAGACGACGCTCGCAGCGACAGCCGAACCTTCTAATTGGTTTTTTTCTTGGGCCACAGCAATTGTTCCAGCGAGTAACCCAGACGCTGCTAGAGAAAAGGAAGCACTCAAGATCAAGCTGGGTGAACCAGCATGCAAGGGTCGTCGCGCACAATGCTGTATTGTGAGCGGCATGAAGACACGTCCAGGCATGAAGGCCTGGAATGGTGCAAACAAACCCCCGCTGAACTCTCGCTATGCCTACCGACGAATGGGGCGACCAGTTGTGGCCTGCGAAGCATCGATCTTGCAGATGCTCGACAAACTGTATCGTTGAGATCTAACAATGCTCAACCACGACCTCTCGAGCGAACCACATATCTCGAAAATGACATGCGCAAAGCCTAGCCACCTCGTCACGTCGTAACTTTGTGCATGCGCCTGCCACCACCCATGCGTACAGTTTGTGTGCGCAGTTGTCGTCGCTGCAAGCTAGCGAGGAATTTGATGTGCCTCAAGTGCTGCTCTGCATCACCACCACCTTGCCCCCCAACTATTTCCAAAAACAGTCTCGGTGGGAGTGTTGCAGATCGGACGGGCCACTGTTGGAGGGGGGCCATTCAAGGGGTGACCCCTGTCCCGTCGTGCGAGAACCTCCACGCCCCGAGGACAAGCTGAAATCACTTGTCACCGGATTGCATTACCATCTGCGCCCTGCCCTGGGCGATCAGAAAAAGCAAGCAACTAATAAGAGCAGGGTCGATGGGAACTGACTGCGATATTTCGACCTGACACCCTCGGAATCGAAGACGAAGAAGCTCTGATCGCGAAGTGCCCCAATTTCAGCCGAGGATTCCACAGAGAGACAGGGGCAGGCATCGCAAAGGCGCATGCCCAAATTGTGGGGTGCTTACGCTGGACGGGGTGGAGGGTGCGCCATGGTCCATGGGGATGGATCAGCATCTGGGCAGGCAGGTCTGGACAAGCCTCAAAATGCATAGTTGGGCAGGGGTGTGTCGAGCAGCAAGAGCTGCATCGAAGTTAAAAAGCAAGCCCAGGATAGACGGCTACTGCGTGCAGCTCTCGTCTCCCAACCACCCACCCTCCCCCCCACCCACTGGCAATGGCAGTGGTGCCTCGCCTCTCGGGACGGTGATTAAAGTACAACTCGGGTCGGAAGCGAGTGGGCCCTGAGGAGTCGCAATGAGAGCTACTCCAGACGGGGTGGATGGACTCAGCGCAGCATCCGTATTCTCTGGACCTGTTTGCGCAATATCGTACCCTCGAGCTGCAGTGCTCGCTGGCATCGGGGGGCCCGTATGATGACCCCGTCGGCAGTCGGCAGTATACCTGCTCCAGCTCCCACCTGGTGATTGTCCTCGAGCTGTCCGTCCAGACTACTGCATGCTGGGATACCATAGCGCCGACACAGTAGTAGGTATTGAGCAGTGCAGACCATGTATGTACCTCTCCTGCCTGCCTCCCCAGAGGAAAGGCATGGCTTCCTGGGGCGGGACAGAATTCAGTGGGACCAACCGTGGGCTCTCATAAAACCCCCACACGTCCCCCCGTCCAAGGTACTCGCTCTTCAATTCATCCCACTTCTAAGTTCCCAGCAAAGGACGACAAAACCCACAGAAGGGGTCCTGACATCTTGGACTTCCGTGCGAGCCTAGATCAGCGAACAAGGCCGGAAACCGTGGGCAGTCTCACCAAGCAAGCTCCCACAAAATCCGGGGTAGTGGCCAGAGCCGGCCCGTGTCCAGTCCTTTGGTCCTTTTTTTTTTTTCCTTCTTTGGTTTTTCTTGTCAAACGGCAGCCTCAATCTCGACGCCGCCCTTGAACGACCATCCACTGCGGCAATCAAACGGCGAGCCCTCGTGCGACGGGCCATTCTCGACACAGGGAGGTTGCACTCCTGGAGTCTTAGACTTAGTTCTCCTGCAAACCCCACGCCCGCTGCAGGGCCGCCATTGTCTCTTGTGGCCCACCAAGGCTTCGGGGCCTCTGTTTTTCTAGAAATCCACATCCCCCGCAAGCCCCTTCCAGGTCAGTCAGATGTGCGTGTGTCTATGTGCCTGCCTGTGGTTTCTGACCTATCGTCTATCCCTTGGCCCCCATCCCCCATCCCCCATCCCTCTGCCCCTCTGCCCCTCCGCATGTGAGCTCTCGTCGATGCCGCTGCACGCTGCCCTCCGCCCCGCGGGATCTCCAGCCCGCCGGGCTGGATCTCCTCTGTCATGCCCCTTCCCGCCACAGGGCCCTTCTTGACTCGGATACATGATTACTGTCGAATGGCTTCCTAATCCACCTTCATTTTGGGGTTCGTTTTCCTTGTCGACTATCACGGGATACGTCTTCGGGCAAGATATCACCTCGCTGCACCACCACGTCGTCGATGGTTTCCGGGCCAAATCTGGCCCTTCCTCGACCTTCTTGTTTCATACCCTCCTGCGTCTGTCCAAGTTGTCGGCGCAAAAGTATTGGGTGTGATGGTCTGCCCCTGCCCTCGCTACCTCGCTGCCTCGCTTTAGTCCCGCCACTGCCCCCGTCTTTCCGGCCACACTTCTCCGTCCTAACCTTCTCATCTCTCTTTTCTCACATGCACAACCCAGCTTACCTGTCCCACTGCCCCCAGGCGACGACATACCTCTCGGCGCACCGAGCAGTCCCGGCTGATTTCTTAAAGAGCTATCAAGCTGTGGCTTGCCTGTTTGGCTGCGACCATCATTCAGTCAACCTATTCCGGCTCACCGAGGGTTTGCAGCGAACTTTAATACTTGGGGGCGTCACCAATGTTGTCGCTGAAGCACCCTCGATCATGACATTTTGAACACCAATACTACTGCTCGGGCGTTTTCATTAGCAGCGGGATTTAGCTCAATCGCACGCATTGGCGTTGAACAGTGGGCGAACCACGACTCGGACTGAGAGTACCCTAGTGGAAACAGAAGCATTTGAGACGCGCGAACATACCAGCTTTCTGAATCCTGAGCTGGTGCTGAGCTGCAGTGCGACCGGGGTCTAGTCGACGATATCCGATTTGCCCGCAGCCAGCCGGTCCTCCGCAAAAAGGAGTATCTGGTCACCTGCCGACGCCGTACCAGCCCCTCTCGTGCTGTGTGACGACCGGCACAGTTTCCATCGGCAGGTGTCAGCCACATGATAACAGCAGTCGAATGGTTCTCTAACCGAGAAAGAAAGCCATCCGAGGAGCAGCTACCGCAGCAAAATCCCACCAGACACGAGTCAATTGGCCAATAACAACCCGAAGCCATGACCTCGGTACTGGCCTCACATCCTGGCGACATTCAACTGGCTATGTCTCCAACCCAGGAGCCTAC
Source organism: Diaporthe longicolla (assembly GCA_000800745.1). Taxonomy (NCBI): domain Eukaryota; kingdom Fungi; phylum Ascomycota; class Sordariomycetes; order Diaporthales; family Diaporthaceae; genus Diaporthe; species Diaporthe longicolla. The sequence continues at coordinate 125,870 of JUJX01000012.1, read as the reverse complement.
CCCGCCAGAGAACAATAGGATGGACGACGTTGGTCGTTCCCGGTCGCTTAGCCAGGGTGACCTAAAGGCCGAGGCCCATGACCATGATATAGACGACGACCACGCTGATGACGGCGGGGACTCATCGGACGGAGAAGATGGGCCTGCCCGGAAACGCCGGCGAAGCCGCAAGGGGCTTGACAAGAAGTTCGAATGCCCTCACGACGGCTGCGGAAAGAGTTACTCGAGAGCTGAGCATTTGTGAGCAACTATCGTGCTTCGCACCCGCGCATGTGCGCAGCCTACTGACATCTGCCGCAGATATCGACACCAACTGAATCACAACCCAAAGCAAATCTACAAGTGTGATTTTCCCGACTGCACTCGGCAGTTCGTCCGGTTGGACTTGTGCAACAGGCACAGAGACAGACACACGGCAAAAGGCTCAGCGCTCAATCGAAGAGACTCAATGATTGGACAAGTCTCACCTGCGGCTGACGGCCGCCATCCGTTTCCTCCTGGCTCACTCTCGCCCGAGGCCAACAGACCTGGAAGTGGCTATATGGGGCCTCACTCGCATCCGCATTTTCAGGATCCTGCAGCGAGCCCATATACTTCAGTGACAAACACGCCACCCGTGTTTCCACATCCAAACGGACAGCATCATAATACCGCTAACTACATGCGATCAAGCCCTGCATACGGCCCCCTTCCGGGCCAACAGCCACAACACCAATCCCCGAACGGCCCACAGAGACCTTCCGTGCAGACGAATGTCGGCCCCTATGGAGTCATGTCCCCAGCGTCTCAGCAGGGGTTCCAAAGTCACCCCGGCGACACTCCTCAATCTGCAACACCGTACTCTGGGCATGCAAATTTCCCTCCATTCAGCCTGCCGCCATCTAATTTCGCATCCACAGTATCATCAGCCGTGCCGCGTGACAGTGGACAATCTTATACACCACAACAAGGTGGGAATGAGTACTCCCAGGGGCAGCCTCAGCCTGCTGGCGAGATGGTACTTCTGGAGAATATGAGCAGCCAGACGACCATCCCTGTCTTTGGCAGCGACAGTGTTCTTAATAAATCCCCTTACGTTGGAATGCCCGAAGATTTCATGAACTACCTATTTAACACCCAGGGGCCTGATGGTAATCCCATGAATCACATGGTACCGCAGTATAACAAGTAAGTCTCCAGCTCCACATGCTTCTAACGCCCCGCCATTCAAGTCATTTGGATTTTTAAGCTGACTCTGAGAAGTTATGGCGATCCTGCCCAGTACAGCGTCCCTTACTACGGGACAGAGCCCAATCAGATGGGCTACTTCCCAAATACTGGACCACAGCAAGTCATGGCGGTTAACAACTTACTGGATCAAAACCTCCCCGAGACAGTGCTTTCTGAAGAGAAGGCCAACGAGATCTTCGAGTTCATCAAAGAGCGATTTCATGAGAACGGACGCGCCCCAGTCGAGCACAAGAGAGAAAGCTTTATCGAAGGTGAACGGACCGATGAGCATATGCTTAGCCGCAAGATGATGCAAGCCTACATTGGCTCGTACTGGCTGCATTTCAGCGACCAAATACCTATACTTCACAAGCCTACCTTTTCCCCTGACCGCACCCCTACCTTGCTGCTCATCTCAATGATGACAATTGGCGCTGCGAACCTTGATAAGGCGCATGGTCAGAAAGTCACGGATCTCGGGGCTGAATTGTCAAATTTCCTGGCCTGGCATCTCAGGTGGGAGACCTTCATGGATACAAACTTCAGGCCACCAGCGAAGTTGTGGGTATTCCAGACGCTCATTCTCTTGGAGCTGTATGAGAAGATGTACCCGACCAGAGAACTGCACGAGCGGGCGCACATTCACCATGCAACGACTATTACTCTGATGCGACGCGGCCGATCCTTGATTGGGAAGTCCGCTCTAGACTCCCCACCCAACCCGAGAGACGACAAGATGGGCTCTCGGCACTCATCCACTTCTGGAGTTGCCCATACCCCAGATGAATGGTGGAACCACTGGATCACCAATGAGGCCACCCGTCGCGCTGCTTTCGCGGCGTTTGTCATTGACTCGATCCATGCGACAATGTTCGGACATTCGACAGTGATGGTGGCTCACGAGATGCGTTTGCCTCTTCCATGCGATGAAAAACTCTGGAGAGCCCAGAGCGGAGCTGAAGTTGGCCGAATCGAGGCAAACTTTTACTCCAACGGCATCAAGCCCGTGCCATTCCTCGAGGGCTTGAAGCGAACGCTCAGCTCACAGGAGGTGCAGACCAACTCTTTCGGAAGAATGATTCTTATGGCTGGACTGCTGAACGTCAGCTGGCACATGAACCAGCGAGATCTTCAAGTGAACTCGTTGGGTGGAGGTGTCTCGTCTGCCTTGGGCGGGCGTGACAAGTGGCGCGGCACGCTCACGCGAGCTTTTGACTCCTGGAAAGGGGACTTCGACAAGTCACTAAAGCGAGGCGACAATCCGTCAGACCCATACAGCAGCTTTGAGCCAGCCGATCGCAACGACGCCAACGCTGTGTTTGAGAGTCGCGTTGTCCTCCACAACCTCGCGCACCTGGCCATGCATGTCGACATCGTCGACTGCCAGATATTCGCCCGCGCCAAGCGCCTTCTCGGCAGAGCCATTGGAGCACAGGACCTCAGCAGCGCTCAGCGGCGCATGAAGGACATCTGGGCACCTTCGGTTCGGGCAAGGGATGCCACATGGTACGCCTTGAAGTTCCTGAGCTCGGTCCTCCTGGAGCAGAGCGGGAACCAGCGGCCCAACGGCTACAACAGCCATCCGCATTCGTACTCGGACACGGACCTGCCCTACTGCGCACGTGAGGACGTGCTGCTGAACCGGCCGTGGGTGCTGTACTTCGCGGCGCTCGTGGTCTGGAGCTACGGGCACGCGCTGGAGGGCCCGTGCCCAGACGCCGTGGTCCCGAGCTCCAAGGCGGAGCGCATCCGCGAGATGAGGGAGTACCTGATGGCGTACGGCGGCACGAGCTACCCGGAGGACCTGAGGACGATGAAGGGGCTGAACAAGAACAGCTCGCTGATGCTGGTGCTGAAGGACACCTTCCTCACGACGAGGTGGGAGCTGCTGCACGAGGGCGCGACACTGCTCAACAACTGTGTAAACCTCAATGCGGGCACCATGGTTTGACGAATTTGACGACTGTCATGAGAAGCGCAGCCGCCGAGGGGCGACTGCGGAAAAAATTGGAGCTTCAGGGAGAAGAAGAAGAAATCATCTCCTGGAAATTGGAGAGCGGGTGTGTGCATTATCAGGAAACGGGGACACGGTTGAAATTGGAGGTTTTGTACACTTATATACCCCGGTGCGTTGATGCTTAGGCTGTTATTGTCTCTTGCTTTGATTCGACCCTTATATGTTGAAAAAAGAATCTTTATGGTTGGGCGAATCCCAACCCATGGACCTGACAGAATCGCCTTCTCGACGTGGTGGTATTTCCTGTGTTGTTTGTACACCCAACATCCGTCCTATAACTCGACTGAATTCCGCGAACCAACATCCAAAACGTAATCGCTCAGACCAGGTCGACAAGCAAAGTTATTACGGTTGCACGAGGCACCTACCTACCCGCTAGCAAAGGGCCACGGTTGGCACCCTGCCTCTAATTAGTACTTCGGGCCCGGCCCTACCTTATTTATCGTCTAGGCCATGCGGCTTCATCCCACCGAGAACGAATACATCACCATCGCTATCCTCGCTGTAAGAATCATTTTGTAGACCCTCAGCCGCGCCGGGACGTCCCTCCTCGCCTCCGCCGTCTTCTTCCTCGTCCTCCTCAATCTCGTGCTCCTCATCGTCAGAGTTTATCTGGAGCATTAACGCAAGAGTCAGCCAGGTGCGGGAGCACCAATGTCAAGCTGTGATTCTCTCTCCGCTGGTTGCTTGGATTACCTGGAACACGCTCAATGGGCCGACCTCTTCGTCGTCTTCGTCGTCGTCCGCCGTGGCCATGAGGTCGACGTCCTCTTCTAGCCCGTCGATGATTGCGCGGTAGTCATTCTCGGTGATGCCTGTCTGACAGGTCAGGGGATTGGGTTCTAGGGCAAGCGACATGAAAAGACAAAACATACGATCGTCACGGCTCCCCGGGTGGCGGTCGCTGATTTTCCAGAATGCGGTGGGACCGACGGGGCCTGACGGGTCGTAGTCTCTGTAGGGCTGGTCAGCATCTGGCAGGAAATACATAATGATGTGCTTGACTAAGCCCTCTCGCTCACTTGTCAAACCAGTTCCCGACCACCTTGGCCGACCTGAGCCCGCCGACCTGGATGCTCTCGCTGCGCCACCTCTCCTGGCCGTTGAAGATGGAGTGGCTCGTCCAGCGCACCTCGCCCTCTCTGGTGAGGCGTACGGTCCCTGTTGAACGGTCGAGAACACCCAAAAGTCAGCCATTTGCTATTTCAATCCTCCGGCGGGTTCACAAGCAGAAAGGGCCAAGGGGTAGAAGGGAGAGAGCGGCCGCGGAAAGAAACCAAGTACCCCTGGCGGAAATAACCTCACCTGTGAGGCCCGAGTTTGCGTTCTCGTCCAGGCTGGAGTCCAGGGATTTGGAGAGGCCCTCGAAGTGCACCACGGGGAGGGCCTGGCCGTCCTCGGGCCCGGGCGGCTCGATCTTGGTGACGCGGATCTTGACCACGATCAGCCGTGTTGCCTCAACCTCGTCAAGGGCGTGCCGGGGGAGATGGTCTGGGAGATCGTCGTGGGGTGGGAAGTTGTAGGCGAAGAAGTCGTTATAGTCGAGGAAGCAGACGATCTACAGGAATAAGGGTTAGTGCTTGCTCGTCGTATATGGCGTTGGGTCACGGCCCCCGAAAAAGGGGGGGGGATATCAAAGCATAAATGTTTACCCGTAGCCAAGTCCCGGTCACATCATAGGGATCTTGCAGGTCCAGGTCCGTGACATCCCTATTCCTCGGCTCAGGGACGTAGCTGTTCGGCCAGCAGCCGCCAAAAGGCCTGCCCCAAAATTGGCTGAACACGGGCAGGCGGTCGAGACCTTTGGTCTTCATGTTATGCCAGAGAACAATCATGATGGCCTCGACCTTCTCCCAGTCGACCTTATCCCCCGGCTGGTCTCGTGGGCCGTCCTCGTTGGCCTCGCTGCCGTCCGGGCCCTCGTCCATAAAGGGCCCCCAGCGCGTGCGGGCCGTGTACTCACGGATGTCATAGACCTTGCTGATGGCAAACGGGTGTGTCCTGCTGGATCGCAGGCGGCCGTAGTTGAGCACGGGGGCGCCGTACAGGCAGTGCAGCTTCGCGGACATCTGGCGCTCCTCGGTGGGCGGCTGCTTGGGCGACCTGAACTTCTTTATGGGGGCGCGCGCCCGCTGGAAGAGGAAGGACCTGCACAGGAAGGCGTGGACGGCCGACTCCTCGGAGAAGCACTCGCGCAGGATGCTCGCGTTCCGGCTCGCCCCGTAGGTGATGCTCGGCCTTGGGCGCGTGGTCTGCGATGTGACATGCTGAAGGAGACGGGTGACGGTGTTGTAGACAAAAGGGAGGTCGTCGTTCTGTCCCTCGTCTGTGACATCTCGCCAGGATGTGTCCGCCGAGAACAGCGGATGAGTGCCCCCCCTCTCGGATTTCTTGCTGGCACATATGCGTTTCAGCTTGACCAGATCTTGGATTTCCTGGATCCAATTGAGTTGTGCATCTGGTTGTGGTGGTGCATCCTAGATATTGCGGCCGAGTTAGCCAGTATCCTTTCCCCGGGATTATGAGGCACACGAGTAAGGCGAATATGTGCCATGGGGACTCACAAGATGGCGTAGATACACAGCCCGGAATAGGGCGTTGTTATCTTTCACGGCATGATACAGGTACTGACAGGTCGTGTTGACCCTTGCCAGGTCCTCGGGGTCCACAAAGCTCAGGACATGGCTCACGATCTCAAGTGGTAACTGTGTGAGGAGAACCATGGTGTGAGCGACGTTTGATGAAACACACACGCGCACACACACACACACAGCCCGGCAGTTCCGATCAGAGGGAAGAAACACTTGTTCGCAGAGCAAACTGTGAGGTGGGGCGGGATTTTGAGGCGACCAGAGATATTATTCAATTAATTCATCGGCGGCTCACTCGCTTGGAGATGGAATCAGTCTGGGCCCGTGGGCAGATGACGGCGAGACGTTGCCAGTCGTCGGGGTACCAGGCAGACCTGTCTCGGAGCTGAGCTTGGTTTCCGGGGACCGGAGCATAGGCAGGTATCCTGGGCTTTGTAGCTCATGGCCCCAAGCTCAAAGCTTGAGATGTGCGCACAATAAGATCCGAGCCCGCGAAGTGGACGAGGAAATAAGCATAAGTCCGATGTGCCCGTTGCAGCTGCTCTGCTATGCGCCGAAGGTGCGGGGGTGGGGCCCTCCCTCGGGCCAGTGTAATAGCTTGGGAGCTCTCACGGCGGATGGGCCACGGAACGATTCACCCATTTGTTATGTTGGTTGATCCGGAGTTTACTTTGGCCAGTAAAGGGGCAGTGTTGGTCTATATGCCGCCTGAGGCGAGCGGATGTGGTTTGTGATATACATTCTGCCAATTATTCTGGACACAACTTTTCAGGTTACGCCCTTCGACGAGGTCGGGCAATTCGAACAGGTTGAACGCATCATCTATATCATCCTCACACTCCCAGAAGTAGGCTATATGAGCCACAAGAAGAGCCACTCCAGACATCGTCCCCTTGTGCAAATAGGAGGAGGTGGGTTCAGTTGGTGATGGGTATATCCTGTCCATGCATGCACATGACCTATATTTGTTACACCTCTCTCTGCGTGCATCTACGTACTGTGGAGAGTATATTTCCCTCTAGGTAAACGCCAACTGGGAAGAACCGAGTCGCACACAATTCTCAACCCTGGCTTAAAGCTTGCTGCCGGCCTCAGGGTCGGTATTAACTTTTCCATGCTCACACACGGTGAGCAGAGTCCCGTCACAAGCCCTCCTCATTGTGCCCCGGATCGTGGTCAGCTTCCTCCCGATGCTCAGGATTTCCGCCTCGACCAAGACCTCCTCGCCGAGTGGTATTGGTTTGAGGTAGGTCACATTCAACGTCCTGCTCACTCCCAGCCAGAACCAAAACCCAGGCTTGTTGACCAAAGCCAGCGGCATCGATGTTACCCAGTCAAAGAGACTGGCAACAAACCCCCCATGGGCATTTCCCATCCTGTTGCAATTATTTTGCTGGACAGTATACTGTGTCACACCAGGTCAGTTCACCTTGTGATGTGTATCAGAAATCCCCTCTGCACGGCTCGAGGGAGGGGGACATGGCGCCGCGAAGAACAACTCGTCCTCACCTTGAATGTGACCTTGGGGTGGTTTGGGTCATCCATAGACCACGAGTCAAGTTTCAGAAATGGTGAACAGGTCGACATCCATTCCTGGGGGTGCAAGCGAGGGTCAGCATGGAGTGAAACGCGCAGACGAGACGGCATCATGTCGGTGTACCTGCAGCTCCGGGTCCTCGTCCTGCACATGGGTGTATTCAAGCCATAGCTTCAGCCTGTCTGCACCTTGCGCCTCATACAGTCCTTTCCTTATAGACTTCAGGCGTGCGCCATGATCTCCAGGGGGGCTCGACATGGCCCCGGGCCGTAAGGGGGCCGTAAGGGGGCCGTAAGGGGGAGTAGACCACAGCCTGCAGGCTCTGGGGAGGAAGCAAGCTCGTGGCGCTGTGGGCTCAATTCTTGATATGATCAAAGGACCGAATTGAAGGGAGAGCCCAAGAAGCATTTGCCTTTGGTGAGTGGATGTAAGACGGCCTATAGATGCGATGTCAGCGGGTCTTGGATTGGCGACATGGGCATTCATTCAATGTGCCTCGGCATCGGCCACAGCACATGGGGTCAGGGATTCGCTGCGACCACGCCCGAGGTTCGCCCTTGACGGGCCCTTGACGGGCCCTTGACGGGCACACGTCACAACCGTTGATGCCAAACCTTTGACCCTCCTTCTTTCCAAAAACCCGCCTTCTATGGCTGGCTGGTCTTTGTCCAAGCAACATGGAGTTCATAACAGCCCTGCGGGGCATGACATTCGACGACCAGAAGCCGTCCCTGTTCGAGCTTCTCTCGGAGCAACAGCTCGCCGACCTTCTGCCACCCACGCTGCGCTACCTCCTCGTCCACGCCACCCAGCGCTCCCCGCGCTACCTGCTGCCCGTGCTAAACTCCTTTGATGAGCTCTACGCGCTGCTGATGCTCGTGGTCGAGCGCCACTACCTGACCACCCGCGGCGGCTCCTTCACCGAGCACTTCTACGGGCTCAAGCGGGAGAAGGCCCTGGCCGCCGAGATCCCCCGCGCCTCCGCCCGCGCCCCGGCCGTCGTCAGGGACACCCTGAGGCTCGGCCGCGCCGACGTCTGGCGGAACCTCGCCCTCATGGTCGGCCTCCCCTACCTCAAGAGGAAGCTCGACGACGGCTACGAGGTCAACGCCCCGCGCGCCCTGCTCGGCACCGCCTACACCACCCTGCCGCCCAACGCCACCTGCAAGGACAAGGTGCTTCACTACTACAGGTGGTTCCTGCGGAACGTATACCCGAGCGTCAATGCTGCCTACTATTTCGCTCTCCTGGCCTTCAACCTGGCCTACCTCTTCGACAACACCAAGTACCACAACCCCTTCCTCTGGCTGATCGGCACCAGGATCCGCCGCATGACCGGCGCCGACTACGCCGCCATCGACGCCCTGAACGACAAGGCCTCAGACAAGGGCGCCGCACCGGGGCCGTCCTCGTTCTTCTCCCCGCGGAACATGGGCTCCAAGGTCCTCTCAAGCCTGGCGGTCCTCCTCCCCACCAGCATCTTCGCCCTCAAGTTCCTCGAGTGGTGGTACGCCTCCGACTTTGCCAAGCAGCTGTCGCGCAGGGCCGCCGAGAGCCTGGACCTGCCCCCGCCCACCGTGTCCGGGGCGGCACCCACCACTCCGGCCGGCAAGCCCGCGCCCGCAAAGGAGGGCGCTGAAGCGCGTGATGAAGATGACGACGACGAAAAGACGCTCGCGGAGCACGCGCCCATCGCCAAGCCCTCGCTGCTGCCCATATACACCGTCCGCCCACCCGACAACTCGGAGTTATGTCCGATCTGCAGGGACGATATCACGACGCCCACGGCGTGCCAGACAGGCGTGGTGTACTGCTATACATGCGTGCATAGGTGGGTCAGCGGGGTCCACCCGAGACAGGAGGCTTTCATGGCCGACAAGAAGGGCAAGTGGGAGAGCGGCGAGTCGAGATGTGCTGTTACAGGGAGGAGGGTGCTTGGGGGGACCGAAGGGCTGAGGCGGATCATGGTCTAGTCCGGGGGAAGAGGGCGGGTGGACGCTTTTGTTCTCGAAATGTCCTTGTCTACTTGTTGTCGCATAGCGTCTGGCGTTTTGCTTTTAAGATAATTCAGGGAACTGGCTCTCATACGCAAATACGATATCAAATCACCCGCTCAGACTCGCGAGTCACATAAAAAGGATAGCCGATGCAGTTATGTCGAATAGTGTGGCGAGGACCTCAATATGATCCCGGCCAATCGCCACACCGGCACGACTCTCCAACACTCACTGAGAGAGCCCGAAACAGATCACAACGACGGCGACAACCTCGGCCGCGGGCCAAGCTCCCCGCCCGTTGGAAAACAACGAACCGGCCCGCCCGTTCGCAAGGCTGAGGAATGGAACTCAACGGCGGGCAAGGTTCAGTGGCCGTGGCGGCACTAACCCAAAGGACGGGCGTTCGCTCCATTCCAGGTATTTGTTGTCTCTTCGAGATTGAGATTCCCAGAGGAAAAGAGCATGGTTTAAAATAACAACGGGCGCGCCTCTCCCGCGATCGGCTGCGCCCGCGCGTGTTCCTGGCGCGAGGAATGCGTGATGTCTCGGCGCCTGCGCATTTCACATTCTCTGGTACTTGGGCGTTTAGTCTTTACGATCTACTGTTCACGACCAATAACACATATTTAAACGAACGCTTCCTGAAATCCGCCGTTTGGCTCTCGATACCTCTGCTGTTCCCACCTCTCGCTCCGGATGCTCCAGTAGGGCATGTAGTTCTCACTCTAGTCACTCTTTGATTTTCTTCTCCACGCTCGTTTATTTTCTCACGTAGTGACCTCGTGTCACGAGGTCGACAACCACAATGGCGTACGGCCTTCAAGTGTCCTACGCCGGACAGGCTCTAATAGATGGCTTCAACTTTATGTCCATCCCGGACCCGAACGATGGCTTCGTGGCGTCAGTATTCTCCCAGCTCGAGGCGGTCCCATATGCGCGCCTCCGCCTTGTGACGACTGGAAAGTTACTAAAACAACCATGACTTGAACACCAGTTACCAGAACCTCCCCAGCGCCCTGGCCTATGGCTACGTCTCCATCAACCCAAACACGAGCTCCGTCAAGCTCAGCGTCGACAGCACCAACACGTACGACCCGGACGGCTCTCTGGGCGGCCGCCCCAGCATCCGGATCGAGAGCAAGCAGGTGGTGAATGCAGGGAGCATTGTCATCGGGGACTTTGCCCATATGCCGGGTTCGCAGTGCGGGACGTGGCCAGCGTGTAAGTCGCCCCTCCCTCAATCCCCCCCCTCCCCCAAGACCCGAAAGGGCGCGTGTATCTTGCCGGCTGGTGGTTGACGCATGACGCTCGAACTTTTGCAGTCTGGATGTATGGCCCGGACTGGCCCTCAGGAGGAGAAATTGATATAATAGAGGGTGCCAACCAGGTATACCGCAACCTGATATCCGCCCACACGTGAGCAGCACTCCATATTTCTCCCTCGTTCCCCCTCCTAGCTCCCCGACACTCTGACGAGCGAACAATTGCTGACATTGCGGTCGTCGTTGTAGCGGCGAGGCCTGCACACTACCCCAGTCAGGGCTCTACACCGGGACACAACAGTTCCAAAACTGCACATACGACGTAAGTAGTGTCTCCTCGACCATTCCGTCCCTGTGACCGTTACCGGAGCGGAGGCTGAACTGAAGGGCAACCGCAGGAGGACATCGGGCTCGTCGAGGGCTGCAACTACATTCCGCCGACAACGGATTCCTCCACGTACGGTGACAATTTCAACGCCGTCGGGGGCGGTGGTAAGTAGCTTCCGGAGGCCACATGTGACCAATCTGCTGCTTGCCCAACCCAATTCCTCAGTGCTTTGATATCTGACATTGAGTTGTTGTAGTGTACGCCACGGAATGGACCACCCAGTCCATCAAGATCTGGCACTGGCCCAGGAACAAGATCCCCCAGGACATCGTGAACAAGAAGCCCGACCCGACCACCTGGGGCGCGCCGCAGGCTCTGTTCGGCGACAGCGGCGACCCGGACTCGTGTGACATCGGCATCAGCTTCTATAACATGAGCATTGTGCTGGATATCGTGAGTCGGAGCCTTTGACTTGTCCTGCCCTCTCGCTTCCTCACTCCCCTCTGCAATAACAAAGACACCGTTCAAAGTGAGGCATCCGCTGACCTTGACCGAACCAGGGCTTCTGCGGCTCATACGCCGCTGGCAAGCAGTGGGGAAGCAGCTCGTGCTACTACTACTCATCGTCCTGCGAGATTTGGGTTGGCAATAGTCCTTCGGCATTCACGAACTCGTTCTGGGAGGTGAACTACATCGACGTGTACAGCCAAGGCTTCATTTTACCATCCACCACGCCTGGCCTCCCAGCAACGAGCGGCAGCCCAGTTTTGCCAACGTCTGCAGTGGTGCCCACAACGATCGCGACACCACCCGCTTCCGGTGCCAGCTCTGGCTCTGGCCCGGTGGATACTGTGGTGCCGCCGCCGGGGCCCTCAGGATCAGGCGGGGGTTCCGAGGGCGGCTCAGCGCCTACTCTGGTGCCTTCAGGATCAGGTGGCTCCGTTGCTCCCTCTGGAAACACCTTGCCTTCCAATGTCCCGTCCGGCGTCCCATCCGGCGGTCCATCCGGCGGCGTCCTCCCGACCACTCCTGTGTCATCCTCGCCCTCGCCGACAAACAGCTTGGTGCCTGAGGGAGACCCAGCTACCATCGGCAGTTTCGCCCTGCTGGGTTGCTTCGCGTCGACCAACAGGTTCAGCACATTCACCTTGTCCGGTGACGATGGCTCCATGACGCCCGAGGTCTGCGTGGCATTGTGCCCGAGCAGAGTATATGCGGGAGTGCACGAGAGAACATGCTACTGTGCCGACGCCCTCGATGCCGGCACGTCCGCGGTCCCAGACCGCGGCCTCTGCAACATACCCTGCCCTGGAAACCCGGCCCAGATCTGCGGTGGCAACAACCCTTTCGCGGTTGGGAAACGTGACGCACCGAACAGCTTCCTTCTTACTGTCTATGTCAACCTCGCGGGCCCACCCGCTGTCAACCCGCCGCCAGCGCCGGGTCTTGGCGGCGTCCCCGGCCTGACGCAGACCATCACCACCACGATCACGTATACAGCGGTCTGCCCTACGAACCCGGCTCTGCTGGTCACGCAGGAGTACTGCACCACGCTCAAGGACTGCCGTCGGTGCGCCAAACCGAGTGTCCCCATGACCACAGTAACACAGACCTGCAAGAAGTGCGGCAAAAAGGGGGAGTCTTCTGTGACGCTGACTGTACCGTGTGGGGTCGTATCCGGATGGGCAAATGGAGGCGATAATGGTTGGCAGAAGCCGGCTGGTCCAAAACCAGGTGACGTTGGTCCTCCAAAACCGGGTGGCTTTGGTCCTCCAGCACCAGGAGGGGGTCCTGGCCAACCGCCTGTGCCCAAGCCTCCAGTGCCCGGTGGCCCGCCTGTCGGGCCTGTCGCCCCAGTCGCTCCTATTGCTCCAGTGGTTCCTGGTGCTCCGAAGGCTCCTGCTGCCCCAGGCGCCCCAAGTGGAGGACAGGCACCAGGTCCGCAACCCGGTGCGAAGGCCGGCAACGCGACAGTGCCGGCGCCCACGCAAGGTGTCATTCCGACAGGACCGGGCGGTTTCAAGCCTGTGCAGGCGGGTGCGGAGAGAAGCGGTAGGACGAGTACCGGCGTGTTGTTCGGTGTGGTTCTCATTGGTTTATTGTTCTGATGAAGTCGGGCATTCCTCCACCGGCTTGTCTATCTGATGATGTTTTGTTGGACTCACTTGCTCCCGGTTGTTCGATTTAGTGATGATAATATTCTGGCCGGGCTGAGATTCGTATCATAGCTCAACGACCTGTGCCGGGCTCTTACATAATTTGCCCGTGTTTCCTTGCATACAGCCAGCGTTGACCATGAGGCTCGCGTTGTTGGAGCCCGGGCCGAGCATGAGGTACTTAAACGCAACGGCGTTGACACCGTAATAAATGACCTTGAGAGCATCGAACCAGCTACTGTTGGGGATCATGTCAAGAATTGCTCCGCGCGGGGGGGCTGACATGAGCCTCTCGTAGGCGCTCTGACACTCGTCAAAGTAGAGACTTTCCTGACCACGGCCACAGTGAACGTGGCCGAAGACATGTAGTCTTGGCTTGACCCTCCACAACTCCTCGAGCAGTCCCGGACAACCTAGGCCCAAGTCCCGATGGGAGCGTGGCGGTGAATGTGTAACCAAGATATCTGTCTCGATGGGTATCCTACCTCTCCATGGGCTTCTGTCGGCGGGGTACTGAAAGGCAAAGTCGCTGTTTCCGCACGTAGGAATATCGGCGGCACCATACACGATCAGTTTTCTCCCGGCGTGGAAGTCGAGGGTCACGGAGCCGTCCTGTAGGTAATGCAGGCCTCTGAAGTCGACCCTCTTTCCCTCCCGCTTGTCCTTGACCAGCCTTGTCCTGACATCGCACCAGCTGTCATGGTTGCCTGCAATGACAATCTTGTGTCGGTGGGGCAGAGAGGCCAGCCAGTCGACCTGCTTCTGGATATCGTCGGCGGAGCCAGAGTTGGTCAGGTCTCCGGCGTGGAGCAGGAGATCGCCGTCCGGGACACTGCGGACGATCTGATCATGGGTGTCAGATAGACAGACAACCCTGATGGGTGGTTTGTCGGCGGGGGGTCTGAAAGGCTTGCCGCGCAGGAGGAGGAAGAGATGGTAGACGCAGGTGACGATAAACTGTAATGGGGAGGAGAGTATGTGGTCCAGGAGGGTGGGCTTCTCCCATTTGCTAGACCGGCGGAGCTTAAGCTGCTGGAGAAGTCCCATTTCGTACGGGATGGTGGGCGGCTGTGGTTGTGATTTTGGGTTTCCGTTCGGAGCAGAGCTCGGGGAGGGTGAACTGGGCAGACCTTGTTCAGCCAACCCAGCCAGCCTCCAACACCGGGTGGGCACGAGTGGGCACCTTGGACTTGGAGATGACAGGCAAGCTGGCGAGGGGTCTGTCTGGGTTGCCTGGGTGCCTGCGGATTTGGAGTTGAGGGGAGCTACGGCAGGATGCAAGGACGCACAGTATCTGACAGAACAATCACCACGGTGTAGCGTGCGTGTGTGCTTCCCAGGCCTGGCAAGTTGTGGAGAGAAACAGAGACCAGATTGAAGGAATGAGGGCAGAGACCCGAGAGCAGCGAGCTCCGGGACTGTGCGACGTACGGTATGGGAGGTGCTATACATAGCACAACAGTCCTGAGGGGCCCACTGGCAGTGGCAGAAATGCAATTTGGTCTGATGCGAGGGAAATCGGCTGGATTTGCCATGGCATGCCACACCAGACATTGCGCGACTCTTGATGAAGGGCAGGGTCGCAGCAGGGTCAGACCAAGCGCCCTCTCACCATTGGAGGGCCGTGCAGAGCCCAAAACCTTAGACCGGCTGGCCAAGGCAGGGCTCCCTCGTCTGCTCGTCTGCTCGTCTGCTCGTCTGGCCAAGTCCCCCCCAAGTCCCCCCCAACAAGTCCTGGTCGCTCAAGTGCATTGCATTGCAGTGCACGGCTCGGGCATGGCGAGCAACGTTCAAGGGTCTGCAGCTTGTCAAATTGTTGTAACTCGTGGGTGGACAGGCTACCACAGTACCTACCGTATCGCAACGTGCCGTCTTCGTTCAACAAAGACAGTCCCCGTTTGATGTTGGAGCCTTGGAAATGCTGTGCCATGGTCGTACCGTGACAGCCATGAACAATGCAGGTTGTCGCACTGTGCCGTGCGTTACGCTGACGCAACTCCTGCCTCCAAGTCCCGCTCGAAATCCGGGTCCAGAGACAAGCAAGGGCACAGTCTGAACAGTGTGGTGTGAGCCTCGTGACTCGGTCCAATGCAGTTGCGTCGTCGCTCGGCGATGCAGTCGGTGTTGGGCAGTGGCCCAGTGGGATGACAGACAACAGGGAACCAAGGCCTGGTCTGGGCTGCCTG
>JUJX01000012.1:18264-110581 GCA_000800745.1 Diaporthe longicolla | reverse complement strand
CCCCCCCCCTGAGTGGCACAGGACAACTGACCTCATCCCGGCAGCCCGCTTTCGCCTACCCAGGAATTCCAACCTGCAACAACTCTGATGCCGCTCCATGCCCGTTTCTCTCTCTCTCCCAGCCATTCCCACGCCCGCCTCCCGCCTCCTCCCGCTCGCACCTGGGAAATCACGCACCCCTTCCTTGGTCCTTGGTACCATTCACGGCCATTCACACTAATCGTCTGCGCCCAGTCAGTCCGTCCGTCCGTTGTCGTACTGACTGCTGCCACTGCCACTGCCACTGCCACTGCCACTGGCCTGGCCTGGAGGAGATCCCCAAAGGTCCCTCACCGGCCGGACTTTGACGGCTTCATTCGGCAGCACACTTCTATCATTTCTTCATCCATCAGCCGCTCGTTGATTCTTTTCATTTCCCTTGCCCACACCATCAGCCCACCCTGGGGCCTGTCATCAATCTCTTCATCTCATCATCATACCAACACCCTCGCTTCATCACCCCTCACCGTTATATACCCAGCCCGTGAACGCTTCACCCTGCCATCCTTTCCCCTTGCCCTGCGAATTCCCCCCACCAAAACTCCATCACACGTATTGCCTTGGTTTTGTCGTCATGCTCGCGCACATACGACATCCAGCCTGGTCACCGGCCCTGATGCTTACTTCTCATTCAGTGTACCATACCTACATCACGAGTCGTCTTCTTCCGGAACAGAACTGATGTCTGTTGCGGTGATGAGATCGAGTTGGCCCCTTTCTCTTTTCCCCCTCCTGTTTCTCCCGTTGAAGAAGCCCTTTGCTTTCACTTCACGTTTTACGACGATGCCGCGCTGGTGACGGATGCGTTGACCCTGCATCAAAGTTTCCCCTTAACAGCTACCCACTGCCTGTGCCGGCGGCCTGCGCTAGTGGGATACGCGACCTGTCCCAAACCACTTTCAGCCAAGCTCCCAACCAAGCACCTCACTACCATGCCCAGCTGTACACAGGCGCCGCGAACGGGGTCTCATTTTCCTTTAGTACCCAGGTAAGTGAGGGAGGGGAGGTGGTCCTACAACTCCTGCCCCGAGGCCGCGCAGGGCTGGTCCTGTCAGCGCTGCGCTGCTCTGCTCTCTGCAAGCCCTTCGCCAGGCCAGCATGGCAGCACGCACCAGAGCACACCCGCCTGGTCCCTCGCTACCTGTCACTAGCAGGTCCAGTGGCACCCGCAGCCGGCCAGCCGCCTCCCATTGGCCGCCCGGCCCAACAATGGCACTGGGCCACTGCCACTGCCACTGACTGGCCTCTGTGGGCGAGATGGGTGCGCACCTCTCTTGGGGTCTCTGCTCTCTGCTCTCCTGCACGCTCTGCCCACTTGTGTCTTGTCTGGCCTGGTCTGGGGTCCGGCAGTCGAACACCCACGCACCGCTGCTTGCTGCAGCACCCGCTCGGCTGCACGCGCAGTCGCTCCCTCACTCTCACCCTCTCTTACTCTCACACTCGGTCGGCCGCTCAGGCCTGTCTTTCTCTTCCTCTACTGTCGCCCCCTCTCTTCACTCTCTTTCTTCCTCCTCCCAACCTACCTACCTTCCTTCCACGTCCTCGACATTCGCACCCTCCCCACGCGAGATCGCCCTCTCTGTCACTCGAGTCCGCATGAATCTGCCGCATTCATGGTCTGTTTCGTCTTCTCTCCCTTACCCGCCTCCTTTGAATCTCCTTGTCCCTCGAGGCGCATCCTCTCCTCGCCCTAGAGTCGACTTCTCGGTTTTGTCTTCGTGATCCCACTGCCCACCCACCCAACCAAACACTTGGACCAACGCCCAATACAAACCCACTCGAAATCGAATCGAATCGAATCCGATCCCAAGCCAGACAAGTCCACACCAAACGACGACACGCACTGAGCCCCTCAGGCTCCTGTCCGTCTCGCTCGCTTCGCGACAACACCACCACCCCTTCGCACCCAGCGTCCTCGGTCCTCGGGCTTCTTCGATCTGCCTCTTGTCAACAGCGCCCTGGTAATCCTCCCAGTCGCGTTGGCCACCGATCCCATCTGAGTCGCGGAGCCTGACGACTTCTCGACTACGGCTGTTCGAGTCCTCCCTTCGAATGGTCAACCCCGTGATCCTCGTCTGCCGTGCCCACACTGTCTTCCCCAGGCTCCTCTCTTGAGTCGCACTCCGTCATGCCATCCAGAACGCGGAGATAAACAGTCCATCCAAACCACTCTGACCCTCACGTTTCCCCCGCGAGGCTCACAGATTATGACAGAAAATCTCCCGCCGTTGTTGACTGTCGTTCCCGACAAGCCTGAGAAGGCGAAGCCGCAAGAGGATGAGGGCATAATCAAATGCATCTGCAATTTTGCCCATGATGATGGAGCTACAGTCTTCTGCGAGAAGTGTAACACATGGCAACACATTGACTGCTACTACCATCCCCTTGGCGAGGCCGAAAAAGTCAAACAGGAGGACTTCGATCACAGTTGTGCCGACTGCAATCCTCGCATCCTCGACAAACACCAGGCCATGGAGCGACAACGGAAACGTCTCGGTCTTCAGCCCGACGAAGACAGCCCCCACGACAAACGGCCAAAGAAGGCACCCGCAAAAGCCCCGAAGAAGAAGATCAAGCCCAGCGATCTCCAGCTGAATGGACACGCTGCTGGTGCGGACGCCTCCAAGCATGGCAGCCCACAAGACCACCCGCCAGCGAAAAAACACAAAATCTCGCACAAGTCTAGCCAGTCCGTCAGCTCTCACGCGCCGAAGCGAAGTCCTTCTCACAGCGCACAAAGGGCCACCCCCAGCCATCCTATTAGCCCTGCCACCACGCCCCCCGACTCAAACAAAATAACCATCGACTTTGAACTACCCAACTTCACAGAGCAGTTCCTCCATCTTTACGACGAGTCCAATCTCCAGATTGTAGACACGAACACCTACGGGAACTTGGACCTACAGACGAGGATATCGGAATGGCTCAAGGAAGGCCACGATTCTTTCCGCAAAGACACTGCATGCGACTTCAAAGATGTGGTGATACAACCAGACCGGCCTCCGCTCGAACACCCTCTAAAGGTGGAAAGCGAACCGCTGAAGGGCACTGTCGTGCACCGGAAATACCTCACGACACCATCTGCTATTGACAAAGACGTTCCCATAATGGAACTCAACGGGATAATCGGTCTGCAAAAGCACTACACCGAACAAAATGGAAGCCAGTGGAGTGACCTCTGTGCACCCCTGCCATTCGTGTTCTTTCCCCCTTCGGTTCCACTCTTCATCGACACGAGGAAAGAGGGGTCAAATGCTCGCTATGTTCGTCGATCTTGCAAACCCAACGCTTCGATCGATACATACTACTTGTCCGATGGCGCGGTGTTCCATTTCTGGCTCGTGAGTGACAGGCCTATAGCTGCCAAAGAGCAGATCACCCTGCCATGGGAGTTCAGGTTCGCCCCCGACACCCAAAGGCGGTTTGTTAAGCTGCTTGGGCTCGGCGACGAGGAGACGAACGGACACGTGGCTGCCAATATCGACCCAGCCGACTACAATTTCCTCTCAGATTGGATCAGCCGCATTCTATCCCTGTACGGCGGTTGTGCCTGTGACCTTGGCAACGACTGTGCCTTTATTCGCTTCCACCGGAATTATCGCGACAAAGTTCAGCCACGCCCCAACCCACAGAAGAGGAAGCGTGCGAAAACCAAGACGCATACCATCTCGCCGACGAGCACTGGACAGGCCACCAACAGTCGCGCCGCCAGCGAAGGCCACCTGGACGAGATGGCAGAGACCGACGTCAACGTAGCTGCCGGTTCTCGCAGTAAGCCGCCCAGTCGAGATCGAACACCGGCTCGGCTCGGCTCGTTTGACCACATTGGGATACTTACTGAACCGACAAACCGAGACAAGAGGAAAGTCCAAATGGCCGAGGATCTGTTCCAGAAAACGGCACAGGAGCAGCAGCAACCACCACGAAAGAAGAAAAAGGCGTCTACTGATGCAACCGCTAATCCCACCACCAACTCGGGCACAGTGAAGCCAAAGGCTCGGACTGGCATCAATGAGGTCCCTGATAAGTCTACTGGAGGAGAGCAGCCCCGATACGTCGACGCGGGTACTTCGGGAAGCAAGCCAGTATCACCAACCAGCGCGACATCGCGCCATTCGGTCAGGTCCGTCAAACCGCCAGCGTCGTCCACCTCGGGCTCGCGCAAGGGCTCGTCTGAGGCACCCAAATGCTACAGCGACGCCGCGGTACAGACCGAACCGGAGCCCGACCACTGCGTAAAGCCACGGCCGAAGAGGAGGGTCATGTCTCTCACGATGAGGCTCATGGCTCAGAAACGGAGGGATGTCCTCCCGCAACGCCCATCCAGCGCCATGGACCTAGACTCGCCAACGACGACCAAGAGCTCTCTCGGATCGCCTTCGACTGCGCACAAACAGTGTCCCCTGTCTTCGCCTACTTCTGCCGGAGACGTCGACGCTCCGATGCCCGATGCCCCTCCTGCGCCAGGCAACGTCGTCACCTCCAGCCCCCCTCTGACCAATGGTACTGTGCCTGTTATCAACCCTAAAGAAGCCAAATCTCCAGAGCTGCGCGTGTCAATGCCCCCTCCTGCATTCACGAGCCCCACGTCTGCAACATCCGTGACTGCTGTCACGACTCCAATATCGACCAATGGGTCCGTCGCTCAGTCGCCTTTCTCAAACGCCAACCTGCCCAGTCCCTTCGCACCGCCCGTCACAAATGGGAACACGGCCGCACCCAGCCCAATCAAGAAGAAAATGAGCCTGAGTGAATACAAGAACAAAGCCAACAAGGCGGCTGCGTCGGCGAAGTCGATAACGGATACTACTCACCCACTGAAGACCGCTTCCTCGACCACGGACCCGCTAAAAGCTACGATTAACGGTGATAACAGGTCAATGGACTTGGACAGGACGACAGCTGATTCGGGGGCAGGGGAGGCGACTGATAGCATATCAACGGCACAGGCGAGCACTGTTCCTTGAGACTCGCTGCATTAGTACAATCGGTGGACAGCGGTGCAACGCCTCCACACCAAGTTTTCTTTTCTTTTTTGCGATGGCCCAAGGCGTCTGGCTTGGACTGGCTTTTATAATGATTCCACTCTGAGTATCAACCTATCACGATGATATTAGGACCAAAACGGCTTTGGGGACGGGGGTCGGGTACTTCTCTGGGTCAAGGTACACTGGCGTTATTTTGGGTTGGGATTAAAACCCAGGAGAAGCGTTTGCGGATGTCTCTACGATCTTTAGCACCCTTTGTACGTTTTATTTTTATTGCTCTTTTTTGCCCGGACGGTCTATGGACGACGACGAATTGGACGAATCGGGCATGGCTGGAGGGAGCCAGTTGAAAGTTCTCGGGGGGAATTATCAGAAATCCTGGGGCCTCTATCAGATCTGGCTTGAACCAGCTCTGTTGTAACTCTATACTTATGGTGAGACAATGAGATCTCCAGAAAAGCAAAATCTGCTTTCATACACCCAGTATCTTGTCTATCTGCCAATGAGTGACATTGTTGTAATAGTACGGTGCGATTCCACCCAGTGGCCTCTGTGAGAGAAACGTGTCGACCGGACGTGACTTGACTGCTGCGAGATGAGTTACCATGACGAGTGTGTGAGATGTGGCCCGCACCTACCAGATACAATTATGGATCGCTGTACGAGTCTAAGAGGCCACTGAGCAATGTGAGAAACTCAAGATTGATTCGAAACCTTTGTTGCATATTCTCGCCTATTTGCGCGCCTTCAAAGTACGCCACCTGGTATCATGTATGCATAAACGCCCGAAATCCCTTATTTACATTTTGGTCTTTTCATGGGAGATGAACTACCCAAGGCAGGGAAGAAAAGAAAAAACAGTAGGTATTTAAATCAAGCTGAAAGTGGGAACCTCGACAAGACGCAATATATAGCTTCAAGGGCCTGGGAACGCCCTTGATTGTTCTAGTGTGCTCAAGCCCAGATTTATTCACAACGGTATGCTCCAATTATCCTCCTTGAAGACGAGCAGCGCAAGCTTGTGGCGCACAAAGAGGCCGAAAAGCCCGCACGCGACCTGGAAGGCGGTAAGCTCCCAGGCGAGGCGGTCCTCGCGGAGGGGCCCGCGCCAGACCAGCCACAGGTTCAGGATGGTCAGGTTGCTCGTCTCCTCGAAGCGGTCTCGGCCCGTCTCCTTGTCGACGGCGGTGACGACCTTGAGCAGACGCAGGCGACTCAGCAGGCGGATGACAGCGGCGACGGGCGCCGCGGGCTGCCTCTCGGGGGTCCAGGGGGTGACGGATGGCTCGAGCAGGCCGGTGCGGGAGTTGAACCTGGGCAGGCGGTGGCGCGGGCAGGGGATGATGTGGAAGAGCTGGGGCGCCGAGTAGAGGAAGTTGCCGACCTGGGGGATCAGTAGCAGCATCAGGGTCTTGCTGAAGTGGCCCAGGACGCTGACGACCACGAAGACCATCCCGGCGAAGTAGCAGTAGGTGTCGCCGACGAAGACGCGCGCCGGGTACTTGTTGTGGGCGAAGAGGGCGAGGCTCACGCCCAGGAAGGGCAGGAGGAAGTATAAGCTGAAGAGATGGCTATCCACGGCCGGGTGGGGGTAGTCGGTCGTGAGGTAGAGGGCGTCGTTGAGCACCAGCAGTAGCGCGATGACCATGGACTGCATGACCTCGATCCCGTTGATGCCGGCGAGAATGTTGATCGAGTTGGGGCAGAAGATGGCGCATGCTGCCATGTATATGTAGTAGAACACGCCGAGATCGATCAGCTCCTTGCCCACGAGGGATTGGAGCTTGATGGGGAGGACGATGGAGGTAACGCCGAAGTCGACAAAGTAGACAATCAGGAGGGGGATCGAGGCGAAGGCAGGGATGAAGAACTTGTGCCGCCAGCGAATGTCGAAGAGGTCGTCGCCGATACCGAGGATGGTGATGGCCTGTAGCGAGAGTATGGCGGAAAGGAAGGACGCGAGCTATCAGACGGCGCGTGGTCAGTTCCCGGCCGGGACCGCTTGCGAAGAATAAGAAGGACAAGGTGGTCTGCTCACTTTACTATGAGGGAACTTGTGCAAGAAGCGACCCTCGTGGACATGCTCGGCATGCAGGACAACGTCCCTGTTGCCGCCGCCGCTAGTCGCCGCAACAATGTCCTTGTAAAAGGGGAATGGAGCGAAGACGATGATGGCAAGGAGGTAGACGACTGCGCAGATGGCGCCAGCGCACTCGGGGATCTCCCTCTTGTTGGTCTTGGACATGTCGACGCCCTTGAGCCCGGCCCTGATGAAGGTCGGGCCCAGCCAGCGGATCATGGCATATGCGGCAGCATAGGCCATGCCGCTCAGGGCGAGCGAGGCGATCAGGGGCTCGCCCTCGCCACGGAAGGTGTTGGCCAGGATGGTGCCACATGCGGCGGAGAGGGCGGCGAGGCTGACCGTCTCGGTCCGGGTGAGCTGAGGAGTTGTCGCCATGGCTGGCGGAGCGTGGGAGCTGAGGTTCAAGGGCCGGCCCTAGCCCAGGTGAGGGGGGTGGAAAGGTTGTCAGTGGTGCGAGGAGAATGAGTGTGTGTTTCTCTGGAGACAGGTGACAGGATCGACGGCGACGAGATGTGGAGTTTTGTTGCTGCGCCGGGACCAAAAAGGCGACGTCTCCAGAGGGCCAAGGTGACGCAGCTCGTTGGAGCTTCCCGGCATGGACCCCACCAAGTCCCGAGGGGTGCTGGGGACCGTTGGGCCAATTGGGGCAGCCGATTGGAGCAACATAAATAAGGGTGCTTTAGCGACTCTCAGCATGGGTCCTGGGCGCGTCCAGGGTCCTCGAGGTCTTGACATGTGAGAAGGCCCATCAGCCACGAGGCGACGCAATCTCCTTGCGTCCACAGACTGGTGCCTATACGGTAGAGCGTCTTTGACGAGCAAGCAGTGCGTGAAACGGTGGGTATCAAAGACTTGGACCATGGAGTTTCCCTGGATATGGTGTTGTGTCAGTTGTCACAAGTCTTGCTCATGCTGTCTGGATGAATACCTGGGCTTTTCCCGCCTCAACAACATGCCTGTTTTACTTGGACTTGGGCGTTTATAGCAAGCTTTCCCAGAAGATGTTCCGGCTGCAAAAAAGAGGTGACCCCAGGTCAGACAATGTCTCAATTTTTTTAATCACCCAAAAGCCTGGCTATTCAGGATTTCTGACCATGTGCAAATACATGCCGGCACAGCGGCAAAAAAAGATCCCCGGGTGGCTTGTGATATTTGACCCACGCACACTTATATTAACCATGGGGAATCTCACAAGAAGAAAGCTCCAATGTAATGACTGACAAGTCTACCTACCATCTGCCCAATATAGACAGCTTTGTGTGTGTCACCCTGCACCATCACCGGTCCAAGTTCTGGCTGCCGATATTCTGTCCTCCCAAGCTGTACACTGCCACGGAACTTGTTCTACCCCCTCTTTTGTTCTTTTTGTATTTCTTCACTTCCTATTCTTCTGATCTGGTCTGCTTCTAATTCTAACAAAACAGAGAATCCAGCCTGTATCTTGCATATGAAGCTTATACATGTCAATTGCAGTGCCTTCTGGGAGCAGCGCACGGGCCACCATTAACAGCACCCGCTCCTTGGTTAAAGATGAATCAACCAGCTCAATCTCACCACCGCGATATTCAATCTTCCAGCCACTACTGACATTGGATATTCAAGTATGGCACCAGCTCTGGCGGAGCCTCCCGCAACGGAGGAACGGGCCCAGTTTGAACTTATCATGAAGCATGGCCATCATGACCTGGTCCAGGCAGTGGCATTCAATGCATACGGCGACCGCTGTGCCACAGGCTCCGTTGACGGCAAGATCAGGGTCTTCAACCGCCACAAGGACACCATTTGGCGGTTATGTGATACCTGGACAGCTCATGGCGGCGAGATACTTGAGGTGAGCTCGTTTTGGCTCCAGCCGGCCCCGTCTTGACCCCATACCGAAGCTCTACCATCACACCAATCCCACGTCGCAGCCGCTGAATCTCATCATAGTTGCAATGGCTCCCGCCAACCGTCTATCCCAACGTCGTCGCGTCACTGGGGATAGAGGGCCGCTTCAAGCTCTGGGCAGAAGACCCTTCCGCCGCCCCGGGTCGCCGGTTTGGCAACCGCTCCAAGGACAACGCCAAAGCTGCCTTCGAGCATCGCTCTCCGCGCGCCCCGTACCGCTCATTCTCCATCAAGCATAACGAGGAGACGCGCCAGACCCACCTCGCCCTGCTGGCTGCTGACGGCAGGCTGACCGTCCACGAGAACGAGATGTCTGAGAACCTGTCGGACTGGACCCAGATGGACGAGCTGTCGACGTGTGACAAGCCCGCCCGCGGCGAGGAGACGTCCTTCCGCGTGCGCTTCGACCCCAACATCGACCCTTGCTACAACGCCCTGCGCGCCGGCATGCCCACCGACACCCTGAGTCTGGTTGTCGCCGCCATGGACAAGGTCAAGATCTACCGCACCCGCGACGTCGTCATCCACTCCTACGGCGTGCCCTCCACCAAGAAGGAGTTCTACGAGGCCGCTGTGGTGTCCGCGCACCGCGGGTTGGTCCGGGATGTCGCATGGGCGCCGGGGAACATCAGGGGCTACGATATCATTGCGTCGGCTTGTATGGATGGCTACGTGAGGGTCATACGGGTCGACACGCCGCACGACAGCAACGACGGTAGGTCGTGGTCCTCGGGCGACCTGGTCAAGGGCGGCTCTCGCCCTGAGGCCTCGTCCAGGGCTGCCGGGAACGGGTCAGGTGGGAGCCAGGCGCAGCATCCCTCGGGTATCAGCCAGGGTGTACACCATCCCACAGCCGACCGCGACAGGAGGAAGAACCAGGCAGGACACATCTACCACACCATGCAGTCGCTCTCCATGCTAGAAAACCACAGGACTCCGATGTGGAGGGTCGGGTTCGACGACGACGGGCAGATACTGGGGTGTGTTGGGGACGACGGCAAGCTCTTGTGTTTCCGCCAGCAGGCCGATGGGCAGTGGCGCAAGAGCTCAGAAATCGGGATCATAAAGGTGAAAATGGCCGTCCCTTCGTGAAGGCGGTGAAACAAATCTCGAACGGACCAGCATACCCCTCGGACTGCACTCTGCCGAGTGTGATCGCTCGGCGTTGAGGTGGTTGGCGCGGCTGCCCCGCATTTGACACACGAGCTCAAGGAGGGGCCAGAATATGCCGACAGGGACGAGTTGAGCCTAGTTCGGCCACCGCTACGAGCCTTGGTACTCAGCGCGTCATGGCTACCAAATTCCTGTGCGCGTTTTGCACTTGTATGTTCGAGGGTACCAGATCGGTCAAGTCAACCGGCTCAGATCATTTTCCTGTGTGTACATGACACAAGGGGAGCAGGGCCTGGGGTGGGCATGTCGCCCGCAATGAGCTTAGGCTGAAGGTTGCACAGATATACCCGCGATATGCTTGGCATGCCACTATGCGCGTGTCGGCAAGCGCTTGATAATAAAAATAAGTCCACGAGTCGACTGATTTCTCAAATGCCTGGCCTATAAAGCTCCTACTCCTCCGGCCGCCTGGTTTCCTTCCGAGGTCGGTACCTGTAAAGCCTCAATGCTTCGAAACACCATCAGACAGTTCTCAAAGTCCTCAGCAACCATGTCGAAAGCCCTCAAGCTGTCCTCCGGCTATGTAAGTAGCTTCTCACCTCTACATTATACTTGCGACCACCAATTAGCTCGGGAACGCCTCAGCGACTGACTTCTGCCCTCAACGTCAGAAAATGCCATTGGTTGGATATGGTATCTGGAAGGTTCCGAAGGAGAACGCAGCCGACTCGGTCTACAATGCCATCAAGCTCGGATATCGTCACATCGACGGTGCTCATGACTACATGAACTCGGCCGAGGCGGGCCAAGGAGTTCGCAAGGCTCTCGAGGAGGGTATTGTGAAGCGCGAGGAGCTCTTGTAAGTGATCTTCCCCGGGTACCCGGGCACGACGAACTTGTCAGATGCATAGACTAAACGGAGGCCACCTCAGCATTGTTTCCAAGCTCTGGAACAACTACCACGCCCGCGAGCATGTCCACGAGATGGCCAACTTTGAGAACAAGAACTGGGGCGTTGGATATCTCGACCTGTACCTTATTCACTTCCCCATTGCACAGCGGCACATTCCCATGTCAGAACTGAAATATGTGAGCACCAACAACTCTCGTCCCTATCCTGGCCCCATCTTTTCGGATTTTCCCAGAACGGCAACACTTTTAGGCACGGTTGACTGACTAACAATCCACCAGCCCTGTTTCTGGTCCGACTCCGCCCAGAGCAAGGTGACGGAGCAGGTCCCCGTGCCCATCCAGGAGACGTGGCAGGCCCTGGAGGAGCTCGTCATAACCAAGAACAACCCCAACGGCATCCTGCGGTCCATCGGCGTGGCCAACTTCAACGCGATGCTGCTGTACGACGTCCTGCGCTACGCCAAGATCAAGCCGGCCGTCAACCAGGTCGAGCACCACCCATACCTCGTGCAGCCGGACCTGATTCAGATGTGCCAGGAGAACGGCATCACGGTTACGGCGTATAGCTCCTTCGGCCCTCAGAGCTTCATCGAGCTGAGCAACAAGCGCGCCCTCGGCGCCGGCCCGCTGTTTGACAACGAGGCCGTCCTGGCTGCCGCCAAGAGGCACGGCAAGACACCCGCGCAGGTTCTGTTGCGGTGGGCGACGCAGCGGGATATTATTGTTATCCCTAAGAGCAACAACCAGGAGAGGCTGGCGCAGAACTTGGACTCGACGGGCTTCGACCTGTCTGAGGACGAGATCGCGGCCATCTCGGCGCTGGACAGGGGACTGCGGTTCAACGACCCTGCTGATTTCGGTCTCAGGATATTTGCTTAGAGCTGGTTCCAGAGTTGTTAGATCGCGTTAGATCGCAAACATGGCCAATAAAGCAAGTGGACCGAGTAGATGGGCACCAAGGTCTTCCGTGAAATGCCGTGTGGCACAAATGTCGTAGTTCAATTAGACTCTTTGAGGTATCTCTCTACTTCCTCCTCTTCCCTCCGCCACCGCCCTCCTCCCCAGACCTCCTCTTCTTGCCCTCCTTGCTCCAGAACTCCTTGGTCTCCCTCTTCTCCCTCGCGGCCTTCTTCTCCGCCATCTCGGCCATCTTCTTCTTGAACTCGGCCCTGTTCTCGTCCTTCTTGGCCTTCCTCTTCTCCGCGACGTGCTTCCGGATCGTCGTCAGCTTCTGCATGAGGTCGCGCGCCTTCTTCTCCTCGCCGCCGAGCACGACCGCCCGCTTCTGCATGTACGTCGGCTTCTTCTGCGCCTTGGTCTGCACGATCTGGCTCTTGTAGGGCAGCTCGGCCGCGAGCTTCCTCGGCACGCGCAGCGGGTTGAAGTGCCTCTCGGCGCGCTCGATCTTGCGGTACTGGCTGTCCTTGTTCTGCGGCGTCGGGAGAGCCTCGTCGGCGCGGATCTCACCCGTCAGCCGCGCCCGCTGCCATCCGACCAGGTTGGTCACCGGGTTGTAGAAGCGGTGCGGCTTGATGGGGTACCATGCCCGCAGGAACACAATGTCGCTGAGCAGGATCTTGTCCTCAAAGGTCGCACGGAAGTGGCCTTCTGGCTTGGACAGGGCGCGCTTGATTTGACCTCGGATACCAGATACCGTCTTGATGGAAGCACCCTCGAACTTGGCAATCTCGAGCGAGCTGTTGAACATGTCCTTGATGAAGGCCGTGTTCTTGAAGATCTTGTAGGGAGTACCCGTCAGCTTGAGCTTCTTGACGATCTCCGTGGACTCATCCACGCTCAGAACGGTGCCTGTCGCCGCTATCCTGAAACCAGGGTTGGAGTTCGAGAAATTGTTGAAGCTGACGAAGCCCGTGTTCGGCGCGATCAACGGCCCATAGAAGGTGGCGAAGCAGTGCATATGCTCTGGCGTATACTTCAGCATCCTGTTCCGTACTCGGGAGTCGGAGATACTGTAGATAGGCATCGACTGGAACCTCCTCCAGCCAAGCGAGAAGATGAGCGGGTCGCCAGTCTTCAAGATCTTCTTGTGCCATCTGTGTCGTTTTATCCGCACCTGGACGAATCCGAATCTGTCCTCTGTGGCGGACAAACCTCCCACGATAATTGGCACCTTGGCGTTGAACTGCTTGACAAACTCGGCTGGCACACCCTCAATAACCAGCTTGGCATATTTGCCAGCCTTGTGACCCTCCACCAGCGCTCGCTGTCTCTCGTCCAGGTTCTCAAACTCGGCCTTGTTGATGTCCAGCTGCTTCTGTATCATGGCCTTTTGAGCGTCGTACCAGTCGTCCTCGCCGAACTCATCCTCACCTCCGCCTTCCCGGCGAGCGTTGGCTTTGTCGTTATTGAAACCTTCGCGATCCTCTTCCTCAAACCGCAATTTGAGCTCCTCTTTCCGGCGAGCGTTCTTCTCCCGCTCCGCTTCCAGATCCATCTCAGGGCCATGCTTCTCGCCTGTCTCAAGATCTTCGAAAGCGCCGTCACCCTCGTCATCGTCTTCATCGCCACCCTCGCCCTCCTCATCCCCCGAGCCAAAGCCGTCGAAGTCATCTTCTCCGTCCCCATCTTCGTCCTCATCGTCGTCCAAAAGCGTAGCGGTAGTGAACTTTTGCCTCAAAGCTTCAATGCTCTCCTCGTTCGACCAGTACGATGCCAATTTGTCGTCGTCAAATATTGGTATGGACCGATCGTCAGCCTGGTCCTCCTTCTCATTCTTGGACTTCTTGAAGAAAGTCTCGTCTTCAGAGTCCTGTTCAATATCCTCCTCGTCGTCTTTCTCTTCATCTTCCCCTCGCCACCTCTTAAGAATGTCGGTTATACTTAAAGAATCATTGTATAGCATTCGTGCCAAAGTTGCCGCCTGGAATGGAGCCTTCTTGCCATGGCGCTGCTTGGCTCGCTCCTCCATGTTTTCCTTCCACTTGAGGGCGGCCTCCTCGTCGCCAGAGTCAGCATCTTCATCCCCACTCAAGTCTTCCTCAACTGAGCCTTCCTCGCCTGATATTGAGCCCAAGTCCGAATCACTCTCCGCGAAAGCAACTTCGTCATTTCCGTCCTTTTCGGCATCCTTTTGGAACATCTTGCCCAGCTTTTTCTCGTTGAATTCGGTCTCGACATCGGATGCATCCGCATCTGGATCAGAGTCGTCATCGTCGTATTGTAGATCGTCCTCAGCGCCAGCATCGGCCTGGTCAGCGACTCTGCCCTGCCTTTGGGTCTTGCGGCCGGTATCGTCATCGCCAGCCGATCTGAGTTCCTCGCCGCCCGCGAACAGTTGAACTCCGTCCTCGGTTTGACCGAGGAGACGCCTCTCAGATTGGAGGTTGATGATGAGTTCCTCACCCTCGCCTCTCTCGACATCCTTGGCATCCTTGTCGAATGTAAACCCCTTATCACGATAAATGTAAATGGCGTCTCCGTCCACCTGCAGGCCACTCCGATCCGACATTGGAGCGTACAGCTTCTTATCCTTTTCGTCGAGGCGCCGCCGGCCGGTCTTGCCAGTGATCTTGGCAAGCGCCTGCTCCATGGCCGGTGTTGGACACGGATCGGGCAGAACCTCCACATCTGCGAGAGTGTAATCGCCCAGCCCAGGTATATGTACTCTTTGTCCCTGTGATGCGAAATTCGTACCACGCAAATAGCCGGAGAGTACTATTGACCGGTCGCACTTTTCGTTCTCCTCGATCTTGGTCGGGTGTGTGATGTCGCGCCAGCTGTCGATAATCGTGTATGGATGTGAGTTCCTCCAAATCAATGGCCGCGGGTTCTTCATGATGGAAAGAAACCGTGACAGGTTGTGTATTTCACGGTCGGGATAGCGCCCACTGATGACGCCCGAAAGGTAGAACAAGTGTGCGCCTTGGTAGAGCTCGCTCCATAACCTGTGCTTCAACCTCTTCTTTGCATCCCTTAGAGTATGTGGTTTTTTGAACAGGTCAAGATGTGTGAGAATACCAAACACATTACCTGGCATACCTGTCGCAGCCAGGATGTTCAGGAATTCCATTGTTTCCATTTCGAAGCCAAAGTTACCATCGATCATCAGCAAGATGATATCAGCTACTTTGGCAACGTCGACCATAGCCTCAAGCTCGTTGGGACATTCGAGAAAGGTCAGACGTTGCTTCTTCGAAGTAACAACGGTCACGGGCCCTTGCGGATTCGATATCGTCTCCTTCGAGTATCGGCGGATCAAACTCTTGAGGAGCGTCGTCTTGCCCACGCCGGGCGGGCCAACAATGGCCACGAGCCGAGGTGGCGGCTCATCGGGGAACCTGTCGACGAGAGGAACATGGAGACGCTTTTCTTTTATGTCAGACGATCGTGCAGCTTGTGCTTGAAGTTTCCCAGGCCTGTGTACGGCAAAAGCCTTAGGGTTATCTGGAGGCAGATTCTGTCAATCAAGAGTCCGGCGCATGGCGCCCCAAAAAAAAAGTAGAGCTCTGATTATTTTAGGTTATAGGGGTGGAACATACCTCCGGTATGCTTCTTCTTCTCCTTCCCCTTCCGGTGAGGCTTGTTGCTTTGCGCCTCCATGATTGCAGAACCTTGGACTGAAAATCCTCACAACGGCAGAAAGAAATCAGAGCCGGGATGCAGTCGCATGGAAAGGCAAGTCCTCTAGAAATTTTGAGGGCGGTGATTATCTTATCGTCTATCGATAAGCTTGTACAGGGGTCAGTTGCAGGGATCGCATCGCTGGGACAGACTTCACTTTAGGGTCCGACTTACACGTCCAAGCCCACACCAGGCTAAACCATTGAAAAGCAAATGAGGTGGTCAGGAAAACATCACTCACTGTACTTGATCAGCGACAACCGCATCTACTCTCACAAATCTGAATTGGTCGGCATTGTGACGGCAATAACGAAAGGGAGGTGGCCCGCTGTCTTACTGTAAGCCGCACTTGGCAGGCTCATAGCCTTCTGCAAGTGCTACTATACCTGAACGAGCTCAGATACCCACCTGCTACAATGGAGGTATGGCATATTCTGCTGCATGTCCAGTGGGTTGGTCTGTCAGCTTACAGAGAGGGGGTAGCGCGAGAGAAATTCCTTGATCGCCTGAGCCCCAAGTGCGAATACCAAGACTTGATGAGGGTGTCCGAACATCGCAGGAGCAAAAGTTATGAAGCCTGTTCTGCCGTAAGCAACGTGCAGATTAGACCCTCGACAGTCAATGTTGGTCTCTGAAAGATTTTGTGGTGAAACAGATGCCTGCGCTGAACGAATTGAGTTCTCAGCAAATCGAAAGACTAATGCCAACCGCGGCGGCGTTTACTAGCAGACATGGCATCTATGCAGTAAGCCTGGCTAATGGACATGTGATATAAATCTGACCGGCCAAGAACTTATCCCACAGTGGAAGACGGACAATTTAATATGAGGCTTTAGCATGGTGGCCTAGTAGACCTGTTATCCTGAATACTGATGCTCTGCAGTCGCCACTGGCAATGCCGGACATTGCCCCCGTCATCCTTCGGGTCCACCTTTCATGGCCTTTATAACAGGAAGTTCTCTACAATCCCAGTCAGAATAACAAGGGGTTTCCAGACATCACAAGCTGACACCATGGGCTCCCATCCAGATGTCCCCAAGTTGACCCACCTCGAGCGGATTGGGCCCAAAGGCTATCTCCGCTATGTCTTCCCATTCCAACTGGATGACGAGTACGACATCGACGAGATATCGAGGATCCTTAGGATCGGTTTCGATGCTGCCAAGTATCGGCTGCCAGTTATGGACTGTGAGGCTGTCCCAGACGAAGACTGCCAGCGTAAGTCCATGACACAATCTAGTCACACGTGTGAGACTCGGGGAGCAGCTGACCACATGGGCTTCAGAAGCCGGTGCGCTGAAGCTCAAGCGTATCCCGAGTGGGCAGATAGAGCCAATAGTTATCAGGGATTTTCGCGGAATTGGAAAATTTCCAATGACATATACCGAGCTCAAATCAAAATCTTTTCCTATGGCTGTCTTTGAAGGGGATGAGATCTGCCGACGCTCTGTGTGGATCTCACCAGGCGAAAGACTGCCCGTATCTCTTGTGCAGGCAAACTTCATCGAAGGGGGCTTGATCCTCTCCTGGTGCATCCTTCACTTGAGCGGCGACGGCACCAGCTTCTTTACCTGGAGCCAGATTTGGGCTGAAGAATGCCGGCGAGCCCAGGGGCTCGAAATAATCGATCCCTTCGAGCTCCCTGAAGAGATGTTCGCGGACAGGGCTCGCTTCATGAGCCCGTCTGGTCGGACTTCTGGACGCCTGGAAGACCACCCCGAATATATAATCCTCCCTTGTGAGTAACTCAGAGAAATACCCCCTTTAGGTCGAGCTTTTATAACTTACGCATCATATTTTGAAGCCACTCCACAATCAGCGACGCCCAAAATGCTCAGCGATGCGCATCGCGGACAGGTATTCTACTTATCTCCGTCTGCCCTGGCGGCTCTGAAAGCAGAAGCAGCTCCAAAGGATGCTTCGGACGCCCCAAACTCATGGATCTCAACGAATGATGCCCTCTCCGCTCTCCTCTGGCGCACCGTGATGGCGATACAGAACCCAGTTGAGTCGCTCGGCGAGGCCGACCCCATGTCCTCGTTCGCCATCGCCATCGATGGACGTCTGAGGACTGACCCGCCGGTGCACCCGAGGACCATGGGCTGCTTCTTGGAGTACGTCGCGGTGGATTTGCCCATCCGCAAGATGCTGACATGCGAGCTGGCCGATATCGCAGTCGAGATCCGCCGGGCCATCTCGAGGGCGGACAGGGACTGGACGGATGACGTTGTTACCCTGGTGGACGGGCTCGAAGATGTTGACCGGCTGGTGGTTAAGGCCTTCACAGATGTGCCTGGATTCAACTGCGTGCAGACCTCCTGGGTCAACTTCAAACTCTATGATTTGGACTGGGGCCAGGCTTTGGGTAACAGGATCCGGGCGGTCAGGTCCCCAAGCGTGGGTGTCATCAACGGGCTTCAGGTGATACTACCTGCGCTTCCGGACGGAGGGATGGAGGTTTTGGTGGGTATCGAACAGAGTTGTTTGGAAAAGCTGCTGGTCGAGCCACTTTGGAACAAATTTGCCGTTGCGAGATGATGCATGGACCCAGAGAGGTGAGAAATCGTGTGTACTTGGGCAGTGCTTTCTGCGCAGCCTCTTGCGGAATTCCACTACTGGATAACCTGTTGGGTGACCTACTGTAGGACACAATATCATGAAATGGCATTTTATGGGCAATTGGGTAGAAGAAAATTTGCCCAAAGTGGCTACATCACGGTTATGGACTTGTTGGGTAAATGCCTATGCTTCTGCAACAATGAATGCGATTTGTCCTGTATGCTTCTTGAGACAAGAAGAGGGCTGACCAGATTGTTGCCCACTCATGCAACCGACGATGTCCTCATGGAGGTTCAACCCACTCCGATGATCCAAGGGGACGAAATCTGGCAGTGGAAAACATCCAGTCATCTTCAGGGCCGAGATTCGGATCGAACTGGTAATTCAGCCAGTGACCGATGATCTTGCCGTCTTCCCAGATGGGCGATTCCCAAGAGCCAGATGGCGTGTCGTCCGGAAAGCCCATCAGGTCGCGTTGACGGCGCCTGGTGGAAATCTTCCACAGGCGTGGCTCTCTGTTCTTCTTGGGTGTTCGTTGGAGGAGACGTTCTTGCCTGTGACATGTTAGCACGTTCGAATTTGACACAGCAGGTGGTTCATACTCCTCATCAAACAGCTTCTTCCCCTGTTTGAGGAGCTCATGCTCACGGAGCCCTCCCTCGTGCAAGCCCGCCAGCATGGCGTGTTTGCGACTGACAAGCATGAGCACACCTTCATGAGAGTATGAGCGTCCAGGGTGAGAGGGATAATTTTTGTTCTCGAACTCCCAGTGGGGCAAAGTATCCATCTCGGCAGCCTTCAGCCGGTAAAACTTCATTGCTGGGAGCAGGTCAGCTAGGTCGTAGATATCTCCTCCATAGCACAGGAAAAATACAAACCGTCAGAACGATGGATCTCAAAGGTGTCGAACTTCTGGCGGTAATTGTCATCCTTTTCCCAGAAGGAAGACTGAATGTATTCGCCCCAATCCGCCTTCCACTCCTTCTTCTTCCTGACCTCGGCCTTGGCGAGGGTCGATTTGGAAGGTGTATGGGGGGTCGCCTTCGCCCTCTTCTGGGCCGACGCCGAGACGAACGTGGACTGATCTGCATCGCCAGAGGAGCCACGACGCTTTCGCTTTGGGGTGACGGGTGGTGACTGCATGTGATGGCTTTGGTCTCTCAGCGCCGGCTTGAGCTGCTGAAACTTCGCAAACACAGTAAGTCCCCGTTGGATATTGAGAGTTGGGCCTTTCGAGATCACAAGGTTATATTGACCGAGCTTCAGGTAGGCTGGGTGGGCATTCGCTGTTTGGCAGCCCAATGCAGGTGGAGTGGACTCGGATGCGTGCATATCATCTGAGTTTGAGGCGTACCCCGCGTTGTCTGAACCGGCTCGCACATGAGATCAGCCTCTTGGAGGACATTCCGGGTTTCTGTCGTTTTACCCCGACAGATATGAATTTAACCATCGTAGGTTTCCGAGATACCCGTCTTTCAACTGTTGGATTGGTTGGCTGCTCGTGAGGGCAGGAGCAAGGGTAAAGCCAAAACCGGTCGTACGTTTTATACAGGCCTCGGTGAGTGCTTGCTTATTATTCAATGTGGTTGAAATGTGTCAAGCAAGCCGTTATCTGCCTCCACTGTAGCACGCAAGGGGAACAAGTATGGCAACCTGATGTTTCCGCGTGGTCATGGTCAGGGACGACCAGCAGGCAGGATGCCAGGATAGCAAAGACGTACAGTTGGCTGCCACGACCCTCACCGAGCTGATGGCAAACGGACTGGTGCTCGATAGGCATCGGAGAGCACGGCCACGGCAAGTGACAGTCTTACAACCCATCTCACGTACTGTATAGTGCCTGGATCGACCACGGCCGAGTATGTATTCGCTCCGATGACACGGGGGTGTGACACGCAGCGAGCACCGAGCTCCAATGTCACAGTGATAGACGACATAAAAGCCCATGCGCGCCAACCTTGGCTACCCAGACCGTGCGAGCCTGAAGGACATGACGAAGCACGCCCAGGCTATTATCGCCTGCGTGTACCAGTTGAAGTTTCCGCTGTTCGCCTTGGCTTGTTTAACCCGTTGGCCCCCTCTAACACGCATCTCACGCTCACCTTAAACAAGAGCAGCTGGGAACGCTTGCAACTTGGCTCCCGAATAGGAATATGCGGCAGCTGGGCGGTAGAGGCGCCGATTGGTGCGGAAAGGCTTGGCCGGTGACCTCTGGGCAAGTCGAGCCCCATCCTCCGCGCCAACTGGGAAGCAAATACGGCTGGCTACACGCGGATAGCTTGGGTTTAAGGCACCAGGCGGCAAGGCTCTAGACAGACAACTGCGGCTGAAGGGTCGGAGAAACAGTCCGAGTCCAGACCTTTGCGTGAAAACTATTTACATGGTATACGGAGAGATGGGCCCATAGTCCTCTTGTGTAACACCTTAAATTTGACTGCTGCTACAAGACTATAAGACTTGGCTTATGCATTTGCTGCGCTCCTGATATGAAGGCTGGACAAATGAAACATTCTCTTCTTACACTAGAGGGCGCATAGGAGCGTTCGGTACTAGCCGGAGATGTTGCATTTACTGAAAGTTGACTAGTCCGAGCAATCTCGCTTCACTACATTATAAGCGCTAGTGTCGAGACTATGTATCGAGTTGAAGCATACATGACTTGAGTAGGCTCCAGGGCTGACTGCATATATCTTCTTGCTGACGCTTTTACAGACCCCACTGGGCGGGCAACGAAATTGAAGGGCGGCACTTTGTTTTTCAGTTACGAAGTACTGCCCAGCTCTAGTCTTTCAGTGCAATTGGCATTGCGAGTTCTATTATATGCTTCTTAGCTACAGTCGATAGCACCCTGTTCTTCTTTCGCATCTACCTTCTACATATAAGCACAAGTGTCGTTATGGCAGATTGGCCTTACCATCCTAGTAGAAGCCGATGTGACTATGATGGCTAACATCGCCGTTTGAAAGCTGGGATCGCCACAAAGGAAACCAAGCTCTGTAGACATAAGGCTTTTCACTCCTCCTGAAAAACAAAAGTATTCCAGGCCTATCCAGAGGATTGGGTTGCGTCTCTATAGCCCGTTACGGAATCATTTTTCAAAATGAGCATCTTGTTCGACTATACAGTACAATTTAGGCATTTCCGCTGACCACGAGTGAATCTTTGCATGTAGGTCGTCCAACATAGGACGACCAGTAAGGTATCGTAGACCTTCCTGTTCTCGAAGTCGCCCATGATATGGGCTCGAATAGGAGCGCAGGTGAGCACCAAGAGAAAATGGCGAGCGACGTGTACACGCCACTTCAAGTCACCTTGAAGGCTTATAAATACCTCCTGGATTCCCTTCTAAGTCTCTTTCCATTTTCTCCCATATCTCCCCATCAGCCAATTCTAAAACATCCATCCTCATCTCTCGTTCCTGTTTGACGCTGTGAACAGCTAGTCCCAATTCTTCATCCAAGATGCACGCTTCCCACGTCCTTGTCGGCCTCATCGCCACTGTGTCCGCCATCGACATCTACGCCTACAGGAACGACGAACAATGCCGAGGAACCGACCGCATTGTATGCACGAACGTAAACCCCGGTGTTTGCTGCCCGAGCGCTTCGGGCAACACCTGGCGAGCCATTGGTTTCCAAGCCATTCCGACCAACTGTCAGATTGTGGGCTCGGGATTCACCGGAGGCGGTTGTAGCAACATCTGGCACTCGGAGGTGTCCAACGGGAGGCAAAACATGTGCTGCGGCGGCCACTTGTACTCCGGTGGCAGGTACTCCTTCGCCAGCAAGAAGCGTGGTATCGCCGCCGAGGCCGCCACGGATGCTTGCCCCGTCACCGATGGAGGCTGTACTGAGATCGCCAGGGCCTCTTTGATGGAGTTGGAGGGTGCCAAGTACGACCTGACCGGCCTTGACGAGGCTCTCTACAAAGAAATGGTACGTAAATCAAATCAGTGGGGGGTTCTTTTAATCATGGAGATATGCTAACACTTTTCTCTTTCCTATAGTAAGCTACCCACACCCTTCGAACTATATATTGGGAAGTACTCGTCTTTTAATTAATGCTGATGCTAATTCCTCCGTCGCAAATAGCCTTGACCACTTCGACAACGGCGCCAACGCGACTGATATCCCGGCCAAGTTTGATGCCTACAAGATTGAGTAGAAAGATGACGGTATGATGGTCAGGGGTTGGATCACTGTTGGATTTAATTTCTTTCTAGGCAACATATTCTTATCAATTGGGGTATCCACATACATCATCGCAGTCGTAGATCTAGCTAGTAAATTTAAAAATGCTCCTTTACCTATCTTTAATTTGAGTTAAAACCAGACTTGCATTAGGGTGACGATGGCGTGCTGAATTCAATGTTAAGACCTCTGAGAATTGTAGCAACTATGCCATGAACTAAGCCCTCGATATAATTGCTCTCCTCTGCTAAGCCCAAGAGCCCATCAAATTTTGATTCCCAATCATGAATTTGTCTTTCGACTTTAGAAAACTCAAACTGGGTTATATTCGCTGCTTCTCACAGGAAGGGATTAGCAGCACTGGAGGCTTGGTATTACGAATTAGTGTCTGGTTGGAGCCCATTTCCTCGATTGTCTGGCCTCCAAATAGGAGGAGGCGCCGTGATAGGCTCGCCATGATCTCTATCCAATTAGACCGCAAGGCCAATGAGGTTAGAGACGAAGCTGAAGCCCATGGCTGATTCGGCTCGCACACGCAAGAGCGTGAACAATGTGTCTTTTGATTTGAGGTACACGAAGATTTTATGCGGGGGAAAGGCTGCGACCTGAATGAAAAAGACATTGATTCTTCTTGTCGATATGTGACGTTCAGTTGGTCATGTCAAAATGATGTCTCAGCCTTGCGAGATTACATAGCTGAGATACATGTTTAAGCACCAAGTTACATGTGAGTCAATTTTCATGATGAGACTTATTACCATTCATGTGTTCCTTTTGCTCTTCGCTGTAGCTTCCCCTCTGAGACTTGGGATAAGTAGACTAAGCTCTTAAACTTGCAACATCCGTTTTCTACTTTCTCTCCTATATCTA
Organism: Diaporthe longicolla; assembly: GCA_000800745.1. Taxonomy (NCBI): domain Eukaryota; kingdom Fungi; phylum Ascomycota; class Sordariomycetes; order Diaporthales; family Diaporthaceae; genus Diaporthe; species Diaporthe longicolla. The sequence goes on along the minus strand of JUJX01000012.1, from coordinate 87,359 downwards.
CTGGTAGATGGGACTGATCAAAGAAATATGTTCAGGTCGACATCCCACGGAGAGTCTTCGGCCAGTCTGTCAGATTCTGGCATATCCACTTGGACACCAAGATCCTTTGATCGGGCATTACTAGGTGCGTTGTAACACTATGTCGTACTAGTAGTACTCAAGCATCTCTCATCGCGTTATTCCCTGAACAGCACCTTTTCGCAGTGCCATCATCACTTTTACGCCAAGCTAAGGGGGGTCGAGATATTGTTAAAGGGGAGAAGATTCGCCTAGTCGATCGATGTTTTGTAGCCGAGTGACCTGGCATTGATGTGATAGCTTGGTTCTTGGGTTGCTATTGGATTATATGCTCTAAGTTCACTAACTGGCGAACACAAATGACCCACATGGACTCTGCAATGAAGTTGCGGATGCCTCGAGCATGTGGCTGCGAGATGGTGGTAGTGTAGATAGTGTCGTCCTTGCTAGTGGTGAGGCGGGCGTCCTGATAAGGATGGATGGCAGAGCAGTACAGAGTATCTATCCCGAGACGCTCAAAACTTGGCCAGGGCAGGCTGGCTGGCAGGTCAGAGCTTCAGGGATAGGCACGCGCCCGACTCGCCTGGTAGGCAGGCACGACTTAGACTCTAACGCAGCTTCAAGGCGAAATAGTGGGGTCTGGCCGCGCCTATCCGCCCATGGCTGCACCACGAGCTGTTTGTACAGCGAAGCAGTGCCCGCCTTGCCACCCAGATAGCATGACGTATGCCCACAGGCTGCCGCGTCCTCGTGCTCGTGCTGTTGCCAGTGCTTGTTTGCTCCAGAATCCTTTCTGTTTCCTGGTTTTCTATAAGAATAAGCCACATCCTCTCCTCTCAACACCCTCAGCCACAGCCATACCAACTTCTACACATCAACACTTCGTCCTAGACCCAACTCATCAACCAAACCCACAGAACCACCCACCAACATGCCTACCTACATTGTAAGTCGTGAGAACCTTGGTCCTCGTCGGAGCCGGCCGTGCCTGGGCTACAACAGCCGTGTCTGACAGTGCGTTCCGCAGGTTACTTGCAAGGAGGATGCGACCCCTGAGCAGGTCGACGCGTAAGATGAACCACCACATCATACAATACTACCTTGCACCAAACAGCCAGACTGATTGGAGATATATAGCGCAAAGAAGCATGCCGAGGACCAGGGAGGCAAGATCGGCCACTCTTACAACCTGATCAAGGGTTTCTCGTACGTTCACACACCGCCCGGGCCGCCAGGATGCCAGGCTGCATGTTCCCGAACCAATATTTCTCACTAACACCACGCCTCATCTACAGTGTTGATTTCCCCGAAGACTCCATCAGCACGCTGGAGAGCCACGAGCACGTCAAGGCCGTCGAGAAGGACCAGCCGGTCAAGACCCAGTAGACGGGTGGGAGAGGTCGACTTGTTCCATAGATCGGTCCAGCGTACGGCGTCCCTACAAGGGGCCATGACTTTACAGACAAGGCATCCCGTCATAACTTTACGAGCAATGATTTGATAAATATACCTACCGGAGCTCTTTCGAGCCGCTAGATGTCTACTGTTCCCATCAGACTTATTAGGTCTCGCAGTGCTCCTTTGTTCTCATCCCACGCTTCTTCTTGTCATGGCGGGGTAAAAGGCGCCATGCCCCCACCACCGTACCGTCACCGTCTCACGGACCGTTATCTTATCTATCAGGGTCCAGTCAGAGCCCGCCTGCCTGCAGATGGGCCCACTCACCCTAAACTTGGCCGCTGTGCACTAATAATTGCGCGCACTGAGCTCTGGTACGGTGCCGCCCGGGTGCAACAGTGTAGCCCAAGAGGCTGCACACCCCACCCTGCCACCGCTTGTCAACCACCCGCAAGCAGCTTCCAATGAGGTCACTTGCCTCGCTCGCGCACACCCAGCGACTCGAATGACTCCCCCAAAGAATTGCAGCAACTCTACGAGAGCTCACCACCCTCCTTCGTCGTCTGCAATGCCGCCATGAATTGTTTCATGAGGCCACTGAGGTGCTCTCACTCATTGCGAGCCTCAAGCCAGCTCATCAATTTAAAAACACCCGCAACATGCACGCGACTCTTCTCGTCCACCCCTCGGCCGAGGAGGCACACGAGCTTCCCCCATCACGATGATCAGGTGCCTCGACTCGCAAAACAGCCTCTGCACCAACTGAGCCTGGCAGACCTTGTTAAGTAAACACACCTCTTTCCTCTTGGACCTAGGAAATCAGTCGAGACTTGGCCTAACAACAGAACAGGCACGGCCGGCCACCTCTCTCGGCAGAGGCCCTCCTCTCGTCTGCCCGCTTCACGCTGTCGCTGCTCCCAATTCGGCTTGCACACCGCATACAGGCCCTGCGCAACCTGCCGTACATTGTGGTTTCCAACAGTCACATCACAAAGATCTATAACAACTACGAGCACTCGCTCTCCACCTTGCTCCCATGGCTCGAGGACTCCCCCAACAGCAAACACACTCTCTCCACGCTCGAGGATGAGATACGCTTCACCGAAGTCCTCGCCGAGCTGGTCCAGACCCACACCGACACCATCCCAATCCTTGCCCAGGGTTTCCTCGAGTGCAGGCGGTACATCAGCCCGGCCGAGGTGACACGGTTCCTAGACGAGCACCTGCGCGCGCGCATCGGCACGAGGCTGATCGCCGAGCAGCACATCGCGCTGCACTTCTCGTCCAAGCCGCACTTCGACCCAGGTGCCTCGCCGACGCCGTGCACCGACCACCCGTCCTTCATCGGCGTGATCGACACGGCCCTGCGGCCCGCGGGCGTCATCGACTCGTGCGGCGAGTTCGTCGCCGACATCTGCGAGCTGAAATACGGCGTCCGCCCGCGCTGGGAGATCGACGGCGACCCGGACACCACCTTCGCCTTCGTGCCCAACCACCTCGAGTACATCGTCACCGAGCTGCTCAAGAACGCCTTCCGCGCCACCGTCGAGAGCGGCATGACCAGGGAGCCCGTCGTCATCACCATCGCCCCGGAGCCGCCCACCGGCGACAAGGACAAGTCGCCCCCACCCCCTCCGCAGCCGGCGAGGCACTCGTCTTCCACTACTAGCGATGCCATACGGCCCCTCGACGATAATGCCCCCGGCGTGACCATCCGCATCCGCGACCGTGGTGGCGGCATTGGGCCAGAGATCCTGCCCAACATATGGTCGTACTCGTTCACCACCATGGCGGAGGACGCCGATGTGCCTGGTGTGGGAGGCGGCAGCACCATGAACAACAACATATACACCAGCACCAGCATCGACGCGCTGAACGTCATCTCCAACTCCGGCAACGGCGGCAGCTCCATTGCGGGGCTGGGATACGGCCTGCCGCTGGGGCGGGCCTACGCCGAGTACTTCGGCGGAGGCGTCGCCGTGCAGAGCTTGTACGGATGGGGGACGGATGTTTACCTGAGGCTCAAGGGCGTCGGTCGGATAGAGTGAGGGGCAGCGCACCCTGGCCAATTCTAGGCCAGCTCGTATGTGCCAGCATTGTCATAGCCAAGAAGTGTGTGACCACCAGGGCACAGAACATATTGCATGCATGTATAGACGATGGAGGCGATATTCAAATAGGACCTGTACAGAGTGACAATACACAGTAAATTAGTTACGAGCTATCACAACACACAATCTTTGTCAAAAAAAGTCGTGCACGTGGTTAAAGGGATGATAAGATTTCCCAAGCCGAACTATAGACACTCAACTATTAAAGCGCCCGAGATTCCTGACCCATCAAGCTCCGTACAAAGGATGTTGAAAGACCGTGTAAAAAAAGGATATGCTGACGCCGCTAGATAATACCCCAAAGATTCTGATCAAATGACCCTCTCTCTCATGCTCGAAAATGGTTACCGTCATTAACCCCTACACTTGCTCCATGTATTAATAATACTTTTTGTGCTTTCCAAATCAATATTCCAAAGATCTGAAATTGTTTCCTCCCTCCCCAGACCCTCAATCCCAGTTTCAATCATTACATGTTCGCCAGCTCGTTGTCGATCTGGCGGTCCATGAACGTCCTCCGCTCACCCGCAAGCTCGGTCTGCAGCCTCTGCTCCACCAGGGCGCGGACCTGCTTCTTGGTGACGGTATCGAGGTCAACCTCCCGTAGGACGGCCTGAATACACTCAGTGATCACGACGTCGTCGGGACCACCCGCGCCAGGACCGCGAGTGAAGTCTACAGACAGCGTGGACTGGTTTTGCTGCATGTATCCGCTCATGGCCGTGCCAGCGCGGGACTGCCCGGCGCCCATGCCCAAGTGAGACTGTGCGCGGTCCTGATATGGTGAGTTGCCCCGGTCAAGGCCTGTGCCAACACTAAAGGTAGAGTGTCTCTGCGCAAGGCCTGGGTGATCCGTGTACGGCGTCGTGAATGTTGAGTTTCGGCTCATGTGTTGCTGGAACGGCGCAGGAGATTGTGGCGGAGCCATGTAGGCTCCACGGCCGAGTGCGCCGGTCAGGACCGAAGGCTGACGTACGGACGAGTACACAGACTTCATGTCGTCGAGCTCGTACTCAGCACCACCCGCGTCGTAAGGGTTGTTCATGTCATGAATTCCACCCTTCTCGGTGTAGCCACGACGCCCAGGCAAGTTGTTCTGCAGTGCATGATCGTCCCAACGCTGCAAAGGAATGCTGCGCGGGTCGAAGCCTTCATCATCAACGGCGACGATCTGCTTCTGGCCCTTCTCACCGATGACGATACGGGTGTTACCCCAGGAGAAGTTATCCTGGTTCCAGAAGGAGTAGATGGGTAGGATGAAAGAATAGACAGGGTAGGCCATGATGTAGATGATCATCCAACCAATGTGTTGCCACTGCCTCTTCAGGATGAAGATGAGCGCCTGAAGACCATACACGGCTGCGATCATGATGATTGAAATCATCGGGAATTGACCCGAGTGGCTGGCAATTCTGTAGATGAGATAGCCAAGGTAGATGGTCGTTGCCGGCAGGATGATGGTACCGGTGAGATCAATCAGCACGACAAATCTCATGCTGAAGCAGCAGAATCCGCACATATCCTTGAGCCACATCAACTCGACCAGGTTGTGGATCGTAGAGTTGATCCATCGACGACGCTGAGACAAAAGGACACTCCACGTCTCGGGAGCAGCGGTTTGGCAGTAAGCATCTCCGGTGAATTTGTATGACATATAGGGAAAGTGCTTGGTCATGAGTGTAGTCAAGAAACGATCCTCTCCGAGAGAGAGCAGGTTCTTCTTGTGAAGGGTGTCAACCCGGCAGTCACTGTATTCTCGGATAATTTCATCTGCGATGATCAGAGGCTTGCCTCGGTCGGAAGTTCGTAGTCGATACATGGTGAAACTAGTATTTTGTTAGCTGTCGCCTCAGGAGGTTTCTCAAACTCAAGAGTATCAACTTACCATCCAGGCAGACAAGTGACGCTACCGAACAACGACTCAAATGCCTTGGCCAAGTTGTGAGAGATGAAGTACTCGTAGACCTGGATCATCGTCCACCATGACCTTTCCTCGTTCTGCAAGCTAGTTTCACCACAGATACCGGCGATCTTGGCGTTGTGGGCACAAGCGGCGACCAATCTGTTGAGCGAATCTTCCCGGACACAGGTATCGGCGTCTACCATAAGCAAGTATTCGTAAAGCTCAGGATCGACACCGATAATGTTGTTGATCTGGTGGAACATCTCAAGCTCAAGAGGACTCATGGGGGCCCGGTGATGCACACGGTTCAGGAAGCTCATCAGCAGGATCTGAGAATCACGCTTGCCACGGTTACCTGGCTTTGACTTCTTCTGCTCAGACTCTTTGCCGACCTTGACGACCACGATGTACGGGACGACGTTGCCCTCATACTCGTAAAGACCTGAGTAGACCTTGCCATAATTGAGCTGCTCACTTCCGGTACCGACGGATTTGAAGGGTAGTGCAGGCGGATCGAGTTTAGGATCAACCCCGAGAATGTCGAGCACGATCTTGGGCGTAGGGCGGTCGTTACCAGCACCGACGAGGACACCGTCGCAGATTACGCAGATAAGCTTGCGCTTGTTATCGTACTGCAGCGCTGTGAGAGAGTCCAGAGCCTTGCGGAGCGAGTCCTCGCCCTCGGTGTAAGCCGGAACCTGGCAAATAACGAATTTGTCTTGTGGAGCGGGGCGTCGCTTGGAGCCGAACTGCAAGGCAGCCAAGAATTTGACTCCGATAACTAGACAAATAATAATGGTAAAAGCAAGCAGAATGTAGTTGTTGACCTGGCACCTTGCGCTATACCGGAACTCTGGGATGCCGACGTAGAAGGTGTTCTTGATGCAGTTCAGACTGTTTGACAGACTGGTTGACTTGGTGACATTGTGTGAAGAGTCTTTCAAGAGGCTGTTCCACTTAGACGTGACGTCTTCGCCGAGGTTGTCCGAGACAACATCTGTTAGATCGGAGTCAAGGAACTTGTATTGGGCCAGATTGTTCTGAATATCCAGCGTGTGGAAATAATCAGTCAAATCGTATATTCCGCCATTGTAGATGACCCAATTGTTGAATCCAGCCTGGCCTTGGGAATAAACCTTCTTCTTGTCAAAGACGAGGTCACCTTTATAGTACTCCTTGATCTTGGGGGCGAAAGTGGTGTAGTACCAGTTCGGGTCGGCCAGGGCCGTGTTGGGGTCTGGCTGGTAGTATCCCGAAGTGTGCTTTCCGTTAGGGTTGGTAACAGTGGTGTTCTGAGTCAACTGAATCATCTTATCCGTCACAATTCCAGGACATGTAGTGATCAAAGGTCGCACGAAGTATCCGTCCAGGTTTGCGCCAGCGAACGGTTCCATCATGGCCGAGGTCGTCTTGATGCTGGTGTCGCTGTGTTGTGTCTTCCAGAACTTGGAGATATCGTAGACGTGGCCGTGTACACTAACCCAGAAATCGTCGTCTCCAGTGTGCGAGGCGACCTCTTTTGATGTCCAGGCTTTGTCGAAGTTTGGACAGAGTAGCAGACCGAACCAGATGATCCAGAAGACAACGAGCGCATTGGCGAGAACGATAAAGAAACACAGGACGAACTTCTCTCGCCAGGCCATGCGTACATCCGGTCGCTTCATCCGACCAATGAAGCTCAGGAGGAAAGAGGGAATCCAGAACGTAAGCGCCCAGACAACAGCAACCCAGACACGGCGGCTCTTGTCCACATGCTCCTCCTCGATTTTCTTGCCGTCAGCAAGTTCAGGGTCCATCATGCCAACGAACTCGCCTTCTTTGTTGTAGTAGTACTGCTCTTCGTGTCGGTGGGTGTCGCCTTTTATTCCAAGGCCATAGTCACCCTTCGGCGCGGCGCGCATGCTCTGGGCCTGCTGTGAAGGAGCGATAGACGGCGCCCGGGAACCACCAGGACCCAGTCCGAGAGCGGCCGGACCAAGCAAGGTGGCCTGGCTACGGTTTCTCGAGTGAATGAGACCCTCGTTGCTCTCGTTCGCATGGGCATCGCCAAATGGGGACTGGCCGAAATACCCACTGCCGTTGGTGTTGGCGGAGTATCCTGTCTCGAGACCGGTGGACGCCATGAAGCCGCCCATACCTAGGCCCATTCCCATGCCTGCGCCGGTGATTTGCCTGTTGTCGATCATACCCTCGGCCTCCCACCATGCGTTCTCGTGCATCCAGACACGCTCATTGCCAACAGCTACCTCGCCATTGCTCCAGCCCCTCTCGAGGAGCCAGCCTTCAATGCCGTCCTTTCCGTCCTTGCAGCCGAGGATGGAATAACGCTGCACGAATTCATCATGGTCAAAGTCTGCGGTGAAGTCCAAGTTCTTGTTTCGCCGGTTGGCCCACTCAGGCAGCCTCCAGGCGCGCAGCTGGCGCGAGACGCATCCTGCAGACCAAGCAGAGGTGATGGATGGGAGTCCAGCGATGCTGGCCGGCGAGTCGTCTGTCGGGTGGATAGAGAGGTGGTGCCACGCGCGGCTACTGCTCAGGAGAGTCTGCAGGTCCACTCGCGCATTCCGGCCTAGGTTGATGCCCTCACCCTCGACAGGAAACAGTAGCTTCTTGAGGAATCCATCTTGGTCGGCAGCAAGGGCCAGCTTTTCCAGCACTTCCTCGCGCTTCTCGAGCTCGTGCTCTCTCTCCCGTCCAGCTGGGCCAGACATAATCCCCAAATCGGGGGCAACGGCATTCACGGCATTCTGCATCTCGCGGAGAACCGAGCTTCCCGCGGCGGGAACGTCAATGCCGTCTTGCTTCATCTCGGCGTTGATGCCGGTGGTGTCGTCGAAGATACCTCGCAGAGCCAGCGCTTTGCCTAGGTCTGGGTCGGGGATTTCCAAAACGGTGATGCAGACCGTGTCTTCATTATCGTCGGTATTGTTTGTGCGCGCTCCGCTGTCGCTGCCAGAGGCACTTCCGCTACGAGGTCCACGACCCATCTCAGCAGCAATAGCATTGTTTGCCTTGGTAATGACCCAGTCCACAAGAGCCTCGTAGAGACCGCCGATGAATGTCGACCTGTCTTCGGTGCTGCACTGAGTCGCAAGCACCTCGGGCTCGATGCCAAGTAGACCACTGGCATCCTCGATGATATCATCGAAGGCATCCTCATCGATCTGATAGTCGAGGGTGTTTCCAAGCTTCAATAGCCCAGCAAGTGTCGAAATGAGGTTCCTGTGGGCCGAGCCCTTGATGCCGATCTGTTTCAGGGCGTCACGGAAGTCATCAGCGGCAGCAGCGTCGTCACCATTGATCAGATACGAAGGTGGTTGGTACGTGTTGGATCGTGCCAGGAGGGTGTAGCTCTCAGGGCTCTTCAGGCCAAGGAACTCGCGCTCCGCCGGGGTAGCACTCGCGCTGAGGAGATAGTAGAACACGTCGAAAGCACGGTTTCCAGCCTCGGCCGGAATATTCAACAGCCCCTTTTTCGTGTCGATGCCGCCTTGAGACAGTGCCAGGGATGCACCATGGAGGTCACCGGCGAGGTTGAGTGTCAAGGTCACGGCGAGGCCAGCCTGGCGAGGAGTGGATGGGTTGTGTGGTGTCACGCAGCGGATGAAGGGGAAGACTGCTTCGAGGGCCTTGAACAGCATGGGGGTCATCTGCATTGGCAGGCCATGCTGAAGGAACGGCACGAGGACAGACGGCGTCGACGTGTGTAGAGAACTAGAAGAGTTTGGAGGGTCAGCATGGGGGAGGACGCAGCGTGTGTCGAGCACCTCACAGCCCCTTATCGGGCAGAGCTAGACTCAACATACCTCAGAATTATACAACCATCCTCTGCCCTCCGCCTGGCATGTTCCCACGCGCGAGCTCCAATTGCTGTGTCGATGGTGCCTCCGGTCGAGTGATTTGGTGGAGGTGGATTGGCCGTGAGCCAGGTGTTGACGACGACACTGGAACTCGCATCGAGGGCGTAGGGCTTGCCCTCGACGTAAATATTGTGGATGGAGTTGAGCAGCGTCGTAGTGCTGACCTGGACCGACTGCTGCCCAGTTCCTCGGGGGGCACCAGGCATGTCTGATGCCACCGAGTACATGGACATTCGGCTCGCCATGTTGGGCGAAGGAACGCCTTTTCCTACGCGACGGCCACCAGCTCAGATTACGGACGCTCGAGTTCTGTGATCACTGCTGTGAGTGCACCCGTGGATTGGGTGTGTTCTGTAGGTCGAGACGGTCGTGGATGCTGGCCGAAACAATCGAGCGAATGTGGTGAGGTTGGGGGAAGTGCGGGTTCGTTCGCTGGGCAACGCTGGAGAAGACCAACGGCGAGTCGACTCGCTGTTGCTTGGTTCAATCAAAACAATTGCAACGCAGGTCACAAAAAGTATACAAGAAACAAACCGAGCAAGAGGTAGAAACTTAGTATCAACGACAGGAAACCAACCACCAAAGCGAGTGAGGGGGTTGATTGATTCGGGTTGCAGGTGGGATTGACGACGAGCCAGAGATGGAGAGAAAATGTCCCATACCACAACGGGCTTGCACAGTACCTATTCAAACGGATAGGACGCGAGCGGCGAGACTAACCAGGTACCCAGGTAGATAGGCTGGTAGGTCAGGGTCGCAGGGTCGGTGGTGGGTGTTGAGGAGGCTCCAGCAGCAACGCCTGGGCACGCTACGAAGAGGGTGTGGTACAGGGAGCGTCCTACTGGCCGGCCGAGTGGTGTAGATTTCAGGGCCTCGAGCAGGATGATCCCACCCGCACAGCAGATCCACCTGTTCGGCACAGAGCGAGGGAATACGGCAGGCGATGAGGACCCCAGGTGCAGAATACGAGGCCAAGTTGGAGAGGGTGCATGATTTTGGCGGAGAATCATCAGGCTGGGCCAAGGTGAACTGGGTGAGTGGGACCCCGTACTATTACAGAGCAGGAGAAGGACCAGACCTGCAGCGAGGGAAGCTTCTACGGCTCTCGACTCTCGAGGCTGGCTAACTTGAAATGGTGCAGGAGGGCGTGTGGATGGGGCAGAGCTGGCACTGTCTCAGTCGGTGGCGCCGGCTGCTTGGTACTGTAGTGCTGGGGGACAGGCACGGTATGGTCAGGGGATATTGATGGGGGGGTACGGGGTTGCCCCCTTTGTGGTGTGCACCCGCTCCCGTATCCATCCTGCCCTCCTGCCCTCCTGCGCGCCTGCCCGCTGCCCGCCTGCCACTCTAAAAATATATGCATGCGATGGGCGGGCGATGGCAAAAAAACAGTGGAGGCCTGGCAGGGAATACGAGAAGCTAAAAACTCTTGATCGAACAAACCCGAATCGGCTACAACACGACAGGTCGATCGACAGAGGACCAGACCGACTGATGAGTGATGACGGACTGACTGATGCAGAAACACTTGTTCGTCCCTGCTGCTATTCTCGTGCAGTGCAGTGTGGTGCAGTGCGAGGAGTGACACGAAAAGTGCATGCATGCCCTTTCCTGATTCTCGATCTCGGATGAATCAACCAACCTGCAACAATTCTCTACCTAGGTCCTGTATCGTTACAGCGGGCGCTCCACTTGCCAACATAGCGTATTATTCCTGTGTACTCCGTAACCCCCCTGCCCACCGAGTCGGAATGGAACAAGGCAATCAATTCCAGTGGCTTGGGGACGAGATATGCAGTCAGTCCTCTCTCCTTTTCTCCTGTCTTACCGGGACGACTGACGCGGTACAACAGGACTGCAACAGGACTCGCTGCACGCAGCCCCTCCATCACACAAGTACCGCTCGTGAGCAGGCAGGCAGGCCAGGCAGGCCAGGCAGGCCAGGCTAGCCCTAACGAGGAGTTTTGTAAGAAAAATCTCCGAACGCCTCAAGTCCAATTTCTTTTTCCTCGTTCCCGCCCGCCTGCTTACTCGGCCCACGATCCTCTACCCTGGCCCCTACCAGTCTGCCAGTCAGCCAGTCAGGCATAGCTTGCCCAGGGAATGCTGGCTCCGCTGCCTTACCGCTCCCGTCCGTGGATATTGTCGCCAGCTGGATATATCACTCATGGCCAACCACAAAACCAGGCTGAGTATCTACAGTCTTCCTTGTTTGGGAGACCGCAAGATCGTGCAAAAAGCAGGGACGAGCACGATGCCCATGATGCATTGCTCGATCCATTGGACCCCATCCGACCCATCTGCATTGCTACCGGCCGATTGATGTGCATTGGATCTGCCTCCCTGCCCTGCCCTGCCACGTCCTGGGTCCAGCGCTCGAGGGGATCTGCATACCTTGTTTTTAGCGGCCGCACCGCCAGACGAGAAAATAGGCGTGTCTGCTCTGTCCGTCCGTCTGTTCGTCCGTCCTTGTACCCGTCGTGGGGACGGAGACGCTGAGGGGCATCGTTCCAAGTTCTGGCGCAGCATCACATTCTTGCCTTGTCTGAAAGCCAAGTGCGGCCTGTGGCTTGTCCGCGTCTGCTGCTTGGCCAATACTGCACTTACACGGTACATACAGTAATAGGGGGCCTAGGGCACGCTGCACCGCGCCGGAGTTACACAGCATGGTTTCCGGGGAACCGGCATGACGCGCACCCTTGAGCAAATGTTGCCCTTCGATTCGCCGCCCTCCCCACGCTATGGGCACAACATAATAATAATAATAAAGCACCCTACGGAACACCGCGTCTGCGGAGTCTATCTTACCACCTGGGTACCTAGGCACTGGACTACTGTACGTGCCGTACCTGGCTTACTAGGTGCGTGCCGTGGTAATGGCAACCAAGCCCAGCCCCCCGAACTCCTGCGAGTTGGAAAAGGGGCGGAAGGCCGATCATACAGGACCCCGTAAATTAGAGTTGGTTCGTTGACGAATCTGAGAGATGCTACTGCAAGTGCATCCGACGCTGCTTAGCAACGAACTGCGAGCAGGCAGCCCAGGGCAGCCCAAGGCAGGTAGGCAGTTCTCGGGACACACTTGGTACAGTCCCGTGGTGTAAGCACGTCTTTTTGGTCGAACCCTGCTTGGTTGGCCGGGCGAGGGGGCACGCGCCGTCCAAACACAGAATCCCCAAATCCTCAGCAACATCACAAGGACCAAGACCTCGGGATGCCCAACAAAGGACTGAGACATGTGCCCATAACCCCCGGCAGCCCTAGACGGCCGTCCCGCTCACAGCTGCACAAGCAACACGACAAACCACTGAGATGGATGGGTGAGCTCGTAACTGGTAGCAATGCCGACTGATATTACAGGGATTCCTGAAGCTTGTTATCGTCGAGTGACGTGACCTGACTGACGTCTTCTCCCCTCTGCACGGCAAACCACATGCCTCAGGGCGAGAGAAGCGACAGAGGGGTGGAAAAAAGAACAATAGCAAGCCAATTGAAGCGATTGCAAGCGGTTGGGTCTCCTGGTCTCTTGGTCTCGGAGTGCCGTGGTCCACGCCGGCCCCAGAGTGGCCCCAGGGGTGGGGTTGTCTGGGTGTGTTCTGGGTGTGTTCTGGCTGTTTCTGGGTGCGCCCCAGGGAGCCTGGACTTCGTATAGGAGTCGACCTGCACAAGTGGCCCCATCGGCATGCCGTACAAAAATATACTTGCCCCAGAAATGGTCCCTTACACTGCCCAGCTGTCCGTGGCCGTCGCCCCCTTTAACCCGGAAGTCATTGGGTAGACCTGGACGAGCCACGGCTCCAACCCGAGCGCCACCTGATGCTTGCACCGTACTGTTCGTAAGGACTGCATCCTGCTGCTTGTCCACTGTGTTGTACCGCCCGCGCCTTCGGACTCTTAGACCTGGGCTGGGCGTGATCCGTTCTGAAGCATCCCATTGCTTGCATATCGTTTGTTGCCTTTGCACCCTGCTCCTCATCCTCCCACCTAGACATTCGTTTTTGTCATTGCCATTGTTTTTGTTTGACGCTCGCTCGCTTGTGATCGAGTTATAGTGGTTGTTGAGCCGTTCGTTGATCTTGAGACTTTGCTGCCCGCAGTCTCGGATTTTACACGTTCACGTCTTTGTTGTGGTGGTGGAAAAGAGCTCCCGACAAGGCACCTCCTACGACGGGAATTGTAGACGAAATATTCTTCTTCGCCGTTTCCGAGTTTGGGTCTAAGAGCGTAGCAGTGCTCTATTCTGCACGATCTCCAGCCCGGCCCTGAACCACAACGGCCACTGAGGGGACGCTTGGGCTTAGTATTTCCCAGACGCCATCTCTGGCTGTCTCGGACGAACCTCAACGTCCACCATGGCGTCCAACGTCCACGGCGGCAACGGTGGTGCTCACACGCAACCATCGTTGCCCTCGTTGCCTGCCCATCTCCAATCCGACACACAGATCACGGCACACCTGGCCAGTCGATTCCATGTCAACATACCCACGGCACAGCTGTCCTCCCACGCCCTGATCTCCCTTAATACCTATACCTCGTCCACCAAGGGCCACGATGGCGGCAAGGAGGGGAGCGCCATGGCTGGTGCCGAGGACATGGCTGGCAGGGCCTTCATCAGGCTTGGCCATCGTTCCGAGAACCAAGCCATTCTGTTCCTGTAAGCGCATTCTCCTCCCGTTTTGTCTATTATTATTTAGTCTTAAAGCTGACGCGAAGACAGTGGTGAATCCGGCTCTGGCAAGACTACCGTACGATCACATATCCTGACCGCTCTCCTGAACAAAACGTCTACTCCTCTCTCCAACAAGGTCTCCTTGGCTGCGTACGTCTTCGACACCCTGACCACCACCAAGACCGCGACCACGCCAACTGCCTCCAAGGCTGGTCTGTTTTACGAGCTACAGTACGACACATCCTCCTCGACGCATCCGGAGCTGATCGGTGGCAAGCTGCTTGACCACCGTCTCGAACGGAGTAGGATCGCAGAAGTGCCAACCGGAGAGCGAAACTTCCACGTCCTCTACTATCTTCTCGCTGGAACCAGCGGTGCTGAAAAGCAGCATCTTGGTCTTGACCAACCTGGCGGGGCGGGTCAGAAGAGATGGAGATATCTTGGCCATCCCACACAGCTCAAGGTCGGCATCAATGACGCTGAGGGCTTTCAGCTGTTCAAGACGGCCCTGAGGAAGCTCGAATTCGCAAGGGGCGAGATCGCAGAGATTTGCCAGATTCTTGCAACTATCCTGCACATTGGTCAGCTTGAATTCGAGACGTCCAACAGCACAACGGCCACGGGAGACGACAGCGGTGGTTTCTCTCATGAGGGTGGTCAGACCTCGACCACAGTCAAGAACAAGGATGTTCTTAGCATCGTGGCAGCTTTCCTTGGAGTGGGTCAGCAAGATCTACAGACAACTCTGGGTTACAAGACCAAGATCATTCACAAGGAGAGGGTCACAGTCATGCTGGACCCTGCGGGTGCTCGGTCTAATGCCAATGAGCTCGCCAGGACCTTATATTCTCTGCTCGTGGCCTACGTCATTGAAAACATCAACCAGAGGATTTGTGCCCCCGAGGAGTCTATTGCCAATACCGTCTCCATTGTGGACTTCCCCGGTTTTATCCAGCAGTCCCCCACCCACTCCACGATTGACCAGCTTCTGAACAACGCTGCCACGGAAGCTCTGTACAACCTGACACTGAAGAACTTCTTTGACAACAAGGCGGAGCTGCTCGAGAGCGAGGAGGTGTCTGTTGCGGCAACCAGTTACTTCGACAACTCAGACGCCACCAAGGGGCTTCTCAAGACTGGGAATGGCTTGCTCAGTATCCTTGATGACCAGACTCGGCGTCACCGCACCGATATCCAGTTGCTGGAGAGTCTGAGGAAACGATTCGAGGGCAAGAACCCCGCCATTTCTGTCAGTTCTGCTACCGCCAGACTTCCAGGCAGCAACTTCCTGTCCGAGAATTCCGCTGCATCGTTCACTGTCAGGCACTTCGCTGGGGAGGTCGAATACCCTGTCAAGGGCCTGGTCGAAGAGAACGGCGAGGTTATTTCAGGCGACCTGCTTAACCTCATCAACTCGACCAAGAGCGACTTTGTGGCCCGTCTCTTTGGCCAGGAGGCTCTGCAAACCGTCGTACACCCGCAGGAGCGAACTGCTGTTATGCAGGCCACCGTCAGCTCCAAGCCCACGCGTGCACCAAGTGTCATGTCGAGGAAGAACAGGTACCGCCCCGGCACAGAGAAGCGCCCTGGGACTGCCTACACCGCAGCTCAAGAGTCCGAGAAGGTGGAAGAGGAGTCCAGCGAGCCAAAGCGAAGCATCCGCCACAGCGAGCAAGGAGCATCTGGCCAATTTTTGTCTGCTTTGGACAATGTGACCAAATCTGTAACTGCGCCTGGCACCAATGCGTACTTTGTGTTCTGTCTCAAGCCCAACGACAGGAGGATCGCAAACCAGTTCGACAGCAAATGTGTCCGGACTCAGGTCCAGACCTTTGGCATTGCTGAGATTAGCCAACGCCTTCGCTCAGCAGATTTCACCGTTTTCCTACCTTTTGCTGAGTTCCTCGGCCTAGCTGACGCGGACACGATCCTCGTTGGTAGCGAACGGGAGAAGGTCGAGCTCGTGGTTGAGGAGAAGCGGTGGCCGAGCAATGAAGTGCAAGTAGGCTCAACCGGTGTCTTCCTCAGCGAACGCTGCTGGATGGAGATGAACAACTTTGCCGAGATCGACTCGAACCGATATCGACTACCATCCGATGCGGGCGACAACCTGACTCCTGGTGGCACGCAAGGCGATCCCTTTGCCGCTTCTAAGGAACGCCTGCTTTCTGCAAGCAACACGCCTGGCTACAACGACAAGACCAAATCCGGGTACTTCGGCAGCGACGATGTTGATGCCCGCTCAGATGCCGGCATGACAGCGATAGGCGGCGGCGACATGTTCAAGAACCTCGAGACTCGCGAGGAGATGGCCCAGAAGAGCAACGAGAAGACCATGGAGGAAGTCGAGGAATTCAGGGACACCGGTACTCGAAAGCGCTGGGTCTTCTTTGTCTACCTTCTGACCTGGTGGGTGCCCGACTTCCTCGTCCGTAAGATGGGCAAGATGCCTCGAAAGGATGTGCGCATGGCCTGGCGAGAAAAGTTGGCAATCAACATGATCATCTGGCTCAGCTGTTTGGTCTCTATCTTCTTCACCATCGCCTTGCCTCAGATTATCTGCCCCAAGCAGAACGTGTACAGCTCTCAGGAACTCACAGATTACAACGGCAAGAACGGCAAGGGCATGTACGTCGCAATCCGTGGTATCGTCTTCGACTTGGAGGCCTTCATGCCGACGCACTATCCTTCTTACATTTCCGACACGATCATGGAGAAATTCGCCGGCCAGGATGTCACCGATCTGTTCCCAGTTCAGGTTTCAGCACTGTGCCAGGGCGTTGATGGCAAAGTCGACCCAGCTGTGTCCCTAGACTACACTTCGACCAATTTCACAGGGTCTGCGAGCACCACTAGCATCACTTCCTTGTACGCCAAGTACCATGACTTCAACTACTATCAGAATGACAGCCGTCCAGACTGGTTTGCGGAGCAAATGATCAGGCTCAAGCAAGGTGGCTACAAGAAGGGTAACATCGGCTACACCCCTGAGTACATCAAGAAACAGGGCCAGAAGGGCAAATCCGTCGGCATCATCGGCTCGCGTATCTATGATATGAGCAAGTATGTCGCTGGTGGCCGGCGCATGAGAGCCCCTGTTGGCGAAGACCCACCGACCGACGTTGAACTTACCAACTTCATGGACCAACTCGTTGTGGACCTCTTCCAGCAGAAGGCCGGCGCAGATGTCACTAAATTGTGGGATGCCCTGGCTCTCGACGCGGCGAAGAAGCAACGGATGAAGCTTTGCCTGGACAACCTCTTCTACATCGCAGACGTCGACACTAGGAACTCCGTCAAGTGTCAGTTCGCCAACTACCTGATTCTGGCCGTGTCAATTCTTCTCTGCGCCATCATTGGAGTCAAGTTCCTCGCTGCCTTGCAATTTGGCGGGAACAACGTGCCGGAGAACCTGGACAAATTCATCATGTGTCAGATCCCAGCGTATACGGAAGACGAAGACTCTCTTCGACGTGCCATCGACTCAGCTGCTCGTATGCGTTATGACGATAAGCGCAAACTGCTGGTTGTCATTTGTGATGGCATGATTATCGGACAAGGCAACGACAGGCCCACGCCTCGCATTGTTCTGGACATTCTCGGTGTCTCTGAGACTGTCGACCCCGAGCCGCTTAGCTTCGAGTCCCTCGGTGAAGGTATGAAGCAACACAACATGGGCAAGGTCTACTCTGGTCTGTATGAGGTTCAAGGTCACATCGTTCCCTTCATGGTCGTGGTCAAAGTCGGCAAGCCTTCAGAGGTCTCCCGTCCTGGTAACCGTGGCAAGCGAGACTCGCAAATGGTCATCATGCGTTTCCTCAACCGCGTCCACTACAACCTGCCTATGAGCCCCTTGGAGCTCGAAATGTACCACCAAGTGCGGAACATCATTGGCGTCAACCCCACTTTCTACGAATTCCTCCTGCAAATGGACGCAGACACTGTCGTCGCCCAGGACTCTGCCACTCGCTTCGTCTCGGCCTTCTTGGACGATACTCGCCTCATCGCTGTTTGTGGTGAGACCGCCCTAACCAATGCCAAGAGCTCCTTCGTCACCATGATCCAGGTCTACGAATACTACATCTCGCACAACTTGGTCAAGGCCTTCGAAAGTCTTTTCGGCTCTGTCACCTGCCTTCCTGGTTGTTTCACCATGTACCGCATCCGCGCTGCCGATTCGGGCAAGCCACTCTTCGTTAGCCGAGAAGTCGTTGAGCAATATTCAACGATTCGTGTCGATACTCTCCACATGAAGAACCTTCTCCACCTTGGTGAAGATCGATACCTTACAACGCTACTCCTGAGGCATCACCAGCAGTACAAGACCAAGTACATGATGAAGGCGCACGCCTGGACCATCGCACCTGACTCCTGGACTGTTTTCCTCTCGCAAAGACGTCGTTGGATCAACTCCACGGTGCATAACCTGATGGAACTTATGCCCATGAACCAGCTCTGTGGTTTCTGCTGCTTCAGCATGCGTTTCATTGTGTTCATGGACCTGCTGACTACTGTTGTACAACCTGTCACAATTGCTTACATCGTCTACCTGATTGTTCTCCTTTCCATCGACGCGACCGTGGTGCCCATGACAGCTTTCATTATGCTTGGTGCTATCTACGGTCTGCAGGGTATCATCTTCATCGTTCGTCGCAAGTGGGAAATGATTGGATGGATGCTGCTCTACATCTGCGCTGTCCCCGTTTACTCATTTGCTCTCCCTCTGTATGCTTTCTGGCACATGGACGACTTCAACTGGGGCAACACTCGTGTCATTGCCGGTGAGAAGGGCAAGAAGGTGGTCATCTCCGACGAGGGCAAGTTCGACCCAGCCTCCATCCCGCGCAAGAAGTGGGAGGAGTACCAGGCCGAGCTCTGGGATGCCCAGACTGCTCGCGACGACGTCCGCTCCGAGGTTTCCGGCTTCAGCTATGCGACCAAGGCAGGCCCCAACGTCGGCGTGTCAGAGTACGGCTGGGGCGGCTACACACCCTCGCGGCCCGGCTCTGTGGTCAACTACGGCCATGGCCCGTACAGCTCTAATGACCTCAAGGTGCCCGGTTCCCAGAGCCGTCTGAGCTTCGCGGCGAGCGAGATGATGGGCGGTGGCAACACCCCTGCCAACCGCGCGAGTCAGTTCGGCGGCAGCCAGTTCTTTGGCGGCAGCCAGAACGACCTCGAGATGAGTAACCTGGCCGGCCTGCCCGGCGACGACGCGCTGCTGGCTGAGATCCGTGAGATCCTGCGCACCGCAGACCTCATGACCGTGACCAAGAAGGGCGTCAAGCAGGAGCTTGAGAGGAGGTTCGGCGTCCCGCTCGATGCCAGGAGGGCGTACATCAACTCAGGTAAGCTTACTCCCCAAGATATTTTTCTCTACCTACCGCGACCGTCATTAACATCTGGACCACAGCCACCGAAGCATGCCTCTCCGGGCAGCTGTAGACTCCGTTCTTGGATATACACACCATATCATCATCACTTGATTCATGTTTGACCTGCATATCATTTACATAATTATCTAATGGCTTGTTTTGATAATGCGTACCACTATCTTGAGGAAGGGGGAAGTTTGTAGAGTTATCCGGGACCAGATCTGACTGGCCCTGTCGCATATCAACTTGGATCTTTGTCAAGGTGACGAACAACCACCAAAAAGGGGAAAGAATAAATCGCATTATAATGACGGCGGCTGGTGTTGGGAATGATGGTTTTGCAAACGGCCTGCGTGGAGTTGTGACGTTGATTTTCTAATTTTCTTGACTAGCTACTCACGTAGTTCACATATTTTGGTATATGGGATCTGCAAGCAATTGGATTTTTAAATTGGACATTGGATAGTGGCCGCGTCTAGTCTGCGATCTTAGAGTGGTAAATAGTTTGTATGTTCTTGAAAGTGATGAGCTCTGCTCGGGGTGTCCGCTTGGTACTGCCCCTGTATTCCCGGAGGACAACCTGCTATGGAACTCCCGCCCACCTATGGCATGAACTCTTAGACTGCCATAGGAAACCTTCCTATAGGACACCCTCCTAAAGGCAAGGAGGTTACGACATAGGAGGTTGGTCTATAGGAGGTTGTCCGGTAGGAGGGTGTCCCGTGGGAGGATGTCCTATGGAAGGATATCCTGTAGGATGTTGCACCTACCCCCCATAGGACAGCCTCCCATGAGACGACCGCCTACAGCACAACCTCTTCACCTCATATAGGACAGCCTCCTAGCCTCCAATGGGACAATCTCCTGTGGGACTACCCTCCTACCGAATGACGATCTATAGAGGATGATCACATACCTAGGTACCCAGGTAAATAGAAAGTAGTCTAGCTGAAGGTGAAGGTGTGGCGATGGTACGGTAATAGTGTACACGATAAGGGCGAGCAAGGTCACGACGAATCTGAACGTAAGTTTTGGGAGCAAAAGCGAGCAAACACTTGGTTCACATTTTCTCTGGTCCAACGGAGAAGCATTTCCGGAAGCCCAGCACGCATCTACCTTGTAGGTAGACAGGTGTTCTCAGTGCCAGCCCTTGTCTACCGTGCTTACATCTATGATTATCTTGAACTACTATGCTTTCAACGCAATTAAATTGTGCTATACCAGTCTCAATCCACGTACATGCTCCTGTAGAGCTGTCGGTGACCCCTCGTTTCCTGTCTTCAATGGACTAGCCTGAATTATACATCCTGTGTAAACCAAGCTCCTCTGCCGGGAAGCATCGCACACCTTGGCGCTCCGCGAGTGTGACCCTGATTTCCCAATCAATTTTAATCCCTCACAGCTTACCAGCTTGCTTGACCGCAGTAACCTCCTCGCCCAGGGGCAGGATGTCCGGCAGGGGACCGACTGGGGTGATGGAGAACGGGTTGATCTGCTTGTGTGAGCGGGTGTAGTGGTACTTGATGTGCAGGAAGTTGGTCGTGTCCTTGAAGGCCTCGTGGTTCCAGTACAGGTTGCGCATCCAGTTATGCAGGTGTGGGTACCCTGATCGGATGTCCTTGATGTTGCACTTGAAGTGTTGCACGTAGACGGGCTAAAGGGGGGTGTTGTTAGACATTGCTTCAATGAAGTACTGTGTCTCCTTTTCTTTTGAAGTGGGGGTGGAATGAAATGAGATGGGAATGTGTTATCCTGTAAACTTACATCGAATCTGATAATGGTGACAAACCTGATCAGATCCCTTCAGTTAGCATCTCATCCCATATCATTCATAAATGGAAGCATGCATTTCACTCACAGCCTGACATCGGTCTCGGTCAGTTCCTTGCCAAAGTAATATGGCCCCTCGCCTGCGGCAAGGTGCGCCTCGGCCTTGTCGAGGGCCTCGAACAGCGCGCGGACATTGCGCTCGTAGGCCTCCTGGGTGGTCGCAAACCCAGACTTGTACACGCCGTTGTTGATCAGGTCGTAGTGCCATTCATTGGCCTCGTCGATCTTGGACCGCAGGGCCTCCGGGTAGAGGTGCACACCGCGGTACTTGTCGTCGAGCTGGTCGTCAAACTAAAAGAATCGTCAGGACTCGAGGTTTCATCCACCAGCATAGCATGTTGGGAAATAGAGGGTGAGAGGACCGGGGCCGAGGGGAACTTACTGCGTTGTCGAGCATGCGCAGTATCTCGCTGCTCTCATTGCTCACGATGCGCTTCTGCTTCTTGTCGTACAGGACCGGCACGGTGAAGCGGCCTGAGTAGTCCTGGTCTGACTCGAAGTAGACCTGCCGCAGGTGCGTGAAGTCGTCGTGCAGCGGGTCCGGGACCACGTTCTCGCCCTCGGCGTCCTTGTCTTCGGCAGTCGGGAAGCGCCATCCTGTCTCAAAAATTCAGCCGCATATTTCTCATCCCTGCCGTTGTCGTTCCGCTCCAAAGGGTGCTTACCTTTCTCCCCAAGGTGCCAGTGCACCGAAGACACGGTGATAAAGTCCTCCAGGCCCTTTAGCTTCCTTGCGATGAGCGTGCGGTTCGCCTATGGACGTGGTCAGTAAGTCTGGTTGGTCATCACCAGTATTTCCGACACAGATAACTCACCCAAGGACACGCATAGCTGATGTACAGGTGATACCTCCCCTTCTCGGCCGGGAACTTGGCCCCGGGCTCGTTGGAGATCCAGTCGCGGAACGAGCTGACCTGCCTCTTGAACTCGCCGCTCTTATCCGAGGGGTCAACCCAGTCCGTGACCTTTCCCGTAGTCGACTGCGAGGTTCATGTGAGCATTCTCGCTCATCTTGCAGAGCCACAGCCTGGGACACTCACCATTCTTATCTGCGTGAGGTGGGGGGTGTTGAGGTGCGAGAAGGACGACGGTGAGTCAAGTCTCGCAAGATGCTGTTTGTGAGCCACGGGCGCACCGACTGCCGGATACACAAAATTGAGGGGTCGCTTTGACGACACTCCACGGGAACTCTGCTGGATGAGAGCACTCGAGATCCTTTGCTTTGCCAATTTTGACAGAGGAGAACTGAGTGACATGGACTTAAGAGTCACGAGATAGTTTGATATGAGTGGCGACTGACTGCTCATGAACAAGCCCGAGAAGTGAGGGTAGGACGAGGTATATGTATATAGCGCTGGACTGGTGACGATTGTCATCTACCACCAAACAAGCAGTTACATGCAATAGATCAACGACTAGCTAGTCTCATGTCCCAAGATTCCAAACTGGGCAGTGGGGACCGATTGCTAACGGCTTACACTGATTCAGCCGCCCTGCTCTAAGCTACCCGAGCCAGCTGTGCCTAACTGGGCGGAACAGTCATTACAGTAATGCTCGTCTAATCATGACGTGAACACTGAGAGGGTCCACAACAGCGCCGAATGCCCAATGCGGGGCACCCAGTACTTAGTAATGATGCCGCCACAAAGTAACAAACTTGAACAAACTTGAATTACATCCAGACCTCAGACGCTTAGATATTTGTGATAATGTGGGTAGCATGTATAGAATAGAAACTCAAGACAAGCTTATCTGTTTAAGAGATGGATTGTTCTGATTGATCTACTAAGTTCTCTGTCTGTCGAAGAGTCAAAACACGCGCACACACTCACTCACACATCTCCGATAGAACCCAGGTCAATGAAAACCATCGAAACCATTCTAACGTGGTATGCTCTCCTAACTTTATGTTTTCCGTGGAAACCTGCTACTCTCAGCCATTCCAACGGCACACCCCCGTTCAATCCCGCGTAACCATCACGTATGGCACCTCAACGTCCTCTCCGTCTGCGTCCTCGGTGACAACCTCGAATATGGCGGACTTCTGGTGCGCTGGGACTGGCTTCTTGGACACGAACTCGATGAGGTCGAAAAGCTTCATTGCCAGGCGCTCGTTCTTCTTCGCCGGAGGGAAGAAGATCGCATAGAGCAGGCTCACGCCTGAGCTCACCATGGATATCTCGAGGCCCCGAGCCTCGAAGACCTCAATGAGCTCCTTCAATGTGATATTTTTGACCTCGAAGCGGTCCCAGATCTTGTCCATTTTCTCCTCTTCGCCATTGCGCCCCTTCCAGGTGACCTTGGGGCTGACTATTGGCTCGCTGAAGCCAAAGAAAGGAAGGGCCAGGTTGGCAAACCCATTCTTGTACTGCTCAACATCCGTCTTCCCATCCACGATCTTGTACAACTCCAAGACAACCAGGCCGGTCACCAAAGCAGTAGTAGTCGCGATCGCCGGTATAATCTTGCCAGCGATGAACTTGGTCTTGTGGCGATCTGCCGTCTCGATCTTGTAGTTCATCGCTCGCAGGTTGCTTGCTGCCGTGATGAAGTCGATGTGGTAGTTGGTATCATCATCCTTCTCAAACTCGACCGGTGTGAGCTTGAATCCTGCCAGCGACTTGGGGTCAGGGATCTCGGCTGCGATCTTCTCAAGTTCCGCATCGTCCCCGAAGTTCCCTGACGCTTCCTTGTTGGGGTCCTACGAGAAGTCAGATTATGAGTTTTGCGTCGAACAATATCACCGGTTTCACTTACTGGCTCCTTATCGTCGGCCTGGATCTTGACACCAGGGTCTGGAGTGAAGTCTGGGACGATCATCGACTCCAACGCAGCCTCATAAGCAGCGCGGTCCTTGTCCCGTACATTGATATTGTAATTGAAGGCGTGAAGGTTGGTTGCCGCAACGAGGAACTGGTAGTGGGTGGGGTCGTTGATGTCGAACTTCAGCGCATCCGGAGCTCGCTTGGGACCAGACCAGAAAGGCTGTCCACTGGAGGACACGGAGTCCTTGGGGAAGTTGTAAAGCAGCTGTTGGATCGCGTTGTTGTATTGCTTCTCAAAGACCATGCGGGCCCAACTCACGCAGTCCTCAAAAGTGAGAGCGCGCTCGTTCTTCAGATAGTCGCGGAGCACCGTGAGTGTAGTCTTCTGGTCGCCACCTTGCGCAAGTGTGGTCTTGAGGTAATCCGGTTTCGTGAGGTACAAGTTTGCCGTTTCAGCCGGCTTGACGAAGTTGGTCTCGAAAAGCTCACGAGCCCAGGCGATCGTGTGCTCGATCTTGTTGGGGAAACTTCGGAGTGTACACATCGGGAACGACTGCTCAGGTGGGTCGACCGAAGACGAGTACGATTCCGTGATACCGGGCAGCACTACTTGTGTGTTGCCCTTCGTACCCAGTGTGCCACTCTCAAGTAGGGGCTTCTTGAAGAAGACACAACGACGGTCAACGTATGTTCTTGCCTCGACGTTGTCCAGAGCGTTGGTGACGCCGTCCAGGCTGTTCCAGAAGTCCTCGTTGAAGATTTCCTCGGTTTCCGGGCTGACCCGGTCTTTCAAACAAACTGTGTGGTTTTTCAGGTCCGGGTTCATGAGCTGAACGGCGGCTGCTGCACAGTCGCTCTTCATTTTGCCCACATCCTTTGGTCGGAACAGGAACTGCCGGTTCAGGTTACTCTTCTCGATCGAGTCCATATCAGTGATAGTGATCCGGCCCTCGGGTCCAGTACCTAAACCAATCATAGCCCAATTCTTCAGCATCTCACAACCGATGGCTCCGGCGCCAACGAGGAACTGCTTGATGTTTGATAACTTCTCCTGGTACTCCTTGCCAAAAACTGCTATCTGTCCATCGTAGCGGCTGCCAGTGGGCGCACACAGTTCCTCAGACCTCTTAAAGCCTTGAGGAAGCGATTCCAAAGAGTCGAAGTACATCCACTGCTGCACCGGGTGGAACTTGCCCGAAACTGCTTTGAGAACCTCTTGAGCAGCAAGTCCACCAAAGAAGGCCGCCATGGGATTCAGATCTCCCGTGGCTTGGTAGCTGAGCTCGGTCAGAAGCTTCTCGTCAATCTCGACATCGACGCCCTTCTTTTTGGCAAAGGTTTCTGCGGACTTAACCACCACGGCAGCATCGTCCTTGTTCATAGGCCTTGGCAGGTGGCCTTGAGTTTGGACAAACGCATGCAGGGCTTGGAATCCAATGTGCAGTTGCTGCGGGCGATCGAACTTGGCGTAGTCAGACACGAGGAATTCAGGCTCTGCCAGCGACTGGGTGATGCTCTTGAAATTCAGAATCTTGGGCATCTTGACTTGTTGGAACAGACCTCCCCGCTTGTACTGGCCCAGCCCAGAGACATCGCCAATAGAAAAAGTATATGGGCCCTTCACTGTAACCTTTCGTGGCTCAGAGTTGTTTAGGCCCTCCATACCCTCGATTTCGGAAAATGTTACGTAGTCTCCATCTTCAAGGCCGTGACGGGTCTCGTCGAGGGCGGACACAACACCCTCATCGTCGACACCAGCTATGATACCGTTCTGGGGGTTCTCTCCGGTCGCATCGATAACCGAGAACTTGTCTCCAAAATCGCAGAAGATGTTGCCGAACAGGCCAAACGTGTCCGCAGTGATGAAGTAGATGCCTTTCGAGTGACAGTAATCGCCGATCGCAAGCTGTTCTTTCAGGGGAGAACCGGTCAGGACGACGACCTGGTACTTGTCGAGCTCGGAGAGGTCATCGGCAAGCCTGGAGTAGAGTCTGACATTAGTGACTGATCCACCTGTAAGTCCCTAAGGATGGGAGAGTGCGAGGCATACCCCGAAGACTTGTGTACGCTGACTGGGGTGTATGCGTTCAGCTCGGCAACCCGGGGCGCGGTGACTGCATCCCGGGGCTTGCCAACATCATCAGGGCGTAGGAAGAACTGGGAGGACAGGTCTGCGATAGCCACAGGGGCAGGATCGTGGAGGGTCAAGCTCTTGACGCCAGCGAGGGCGACGTTCTTGGCTATCTCGACACCGAGGCCCTTGAGTCCGACGATGAGCACGTTGGACGCGCCCATGCGCTTCATGGCCTCATGGCCCAAGACATAGAGCTGTCGGCTGTAGAGCGACTCATCGATGTCATTGTTCCCAACCACGGACTCGTCGACCTGCATCCTGGTGACCAGGTCGACTTCGGGGAGCCTCTGTGCCTGCAAACATGGGAGACCGGTCAGCAAGGGAACAGCAGGTCACTCGCCGTAGCTGTTGGGAGCTACAAGCAGATGCCTTGTGTGTGCCGCTCCGGAGGCGTGTGCGATGGAGCAAACGGGGCGGGTCGGCTGGGGACGGACGGGCTGAGGATACTCACAGTCATGGTCTTCTTGCTCTGGAGAGGCAGGGAGTCCCCGTCGCAGGAAAGTTTGCGCTTCCCCAGTTTGCCGGACTCGTTACAAACGAATGAATCTATCTTTCGTTGAGAAGGAGAAGGCTGATGGAGGTGGTTGTGGTATTGTGATGGATGGTGTTGATGAATGATGCTTGCTTGAAAGGTGACGAGACCGAGTAGTTGTTGGACAGTGATATGGGGCCCCGCGCCACACAGGTGGGTACCTACCTCCGTACCTAAAGCAAGCTTGCCTTGTAGCTTCGAAAGCGCTGTACAAGTGGCAGGCGGCAGGCAGCGTCAGCCAGAGCACGCAGACCCACGTTATCGTCAAACCGACAAGTTGTGTTCCGTCATGAGGTTTGCCAGGAGTAGTATTTTTTATGCAGGCCAAATAAATTTAGTTCATAGGATTCTGAGACTTGATGAAAGGAAATCTATGAATGTATGCCGGTGGCCAAGACCATTTCTGCCTGACTGGCGGCTATGATTTATGGGAGGCGAAGCCAACTCATGCGGTGCATGTCAAAGGATTTGTAAAGGCGAGGAATGGTACAGCTGTTTGTCAGCTCACATGAGGGGGAAAGATTCCCCACGCAAGTGTAGATGGCAAGATAGACAGAAAGGCGCCTTTGTGGAATATGGAAGCATCCTCCCTCGATTTCCCTCATCTCTTGAATGCTTGCCGTCGAAGAAGACCCCCTCCCCACCTGTGCTGGGATAGCTCACCAGCCGATCCACCCCGGATATGAGGTCATACAGAGCACTCAACATCAACGCGTTAGACAGCCTCAACTACCGGCAAACCTATGGATAGCTCCGGGAGCTGACGTACTTGCAAGCGTGATCCTCTCCTACGTTAATTACCGAAGGACAGGAACCTCTCGGGAAATTATGTGACTTGCGGTCGTGCGATGCTGTTCAAACTCCTCTGTGGCCGCAGGGCTTGGGAGGCCTGTGACGATCTGCCCTGGGGGAAGACGAGCATGTACGACCCAACTTCGAAAGCCCTCGCACAGGTGACCCAGTCCAGTCACCTGCTCTATGGTGCCAGTCCGGAGAGTCCGCTTTCCACAACCACCTGTTCCCGTTGCGTCATGTTCCACCAGGTGAGTCAAATGGAACAACATCTCAAAAGATCGCTCGTCCCGCACCCCGGGTGTTGCGACAACGGTCTCCGCCCTCCCTCCCAAAGCTCCAAAGGAAGCTCCAACGTAGTGTGTCACCGGAAAGGCTCTTGAACTCGTACGTATGTATCCCACCGGCCGGTTTGGATCTGCCTACAGCCGGCCCTGGCCTGAGGAAGCGAGCGAATCTCGGGCGGGGAGTTCCTGGGCGTGCGACAGAGCTTGTGGCGGGACAGCTCATGAAAGACGTTTCGCGATCTCAGTTGTCCTCCTTGTCACTAGCTGTCTGGTAGTCAGGCAAGATCATGCACAGACCCGCTTCGAGAAACATCACCGAACCGGCGGTGATAATGTTAGACAGTCCTTTCTTCGGCCTCATGGCTGGTTGGAAGGGGGTGGGTGGTTGAGTCCACGGTCCACGTCAAGTTATGACGGCAAACAACTTAAGATGGCTTCTCCGCAGGATCAGAGACATGCATATCCTTCAAGTGTGGCTTGTTTTCTCCTTGCTGCCTCGCCAAATCACGGTGGTCAATGTGCCCGGTGAAACCTTGGGCTCTCGCGCAAACGCACTTTCGTGAAGGACGGCAAGCAAGGGGCACATCCTATAAGTGTGATTGGAACATGCGATGGGTGTCAAGCTCCCATGGGGGGCCTTTATTCTCAGCCTTTTCACTAAGGATCAAGCGAGTGTCTAAACTAGAGTTCCGTTTTGCGTCTGTTCCTCCAAGGGTTGTGTGCGTTTGCTACACCATACTAAGCACCCTACACTCTTCCAGATCTAGTGAACATCTACTGGACGTTCTTCAGGTGGACGTCGCTATACGTGCATATTAGTTTCTGTGCTTGGTGGCAGGTTAGCTGGCAGGCCAACTTACAAGATGAGGTCCGAGTTGGGGGGAATGTGGCCGGGGAAACCGCTGGACAAGGTGTTAGCATGGAGGTTCCCACAAAAGTGGCACGGGTGAGTTTCGGGTAGTGAGTCGGCGAATTTGAGAATGTTGCTAGGTATTCAGGTCATTGAGACTGAACCGAAGGGATTCTTACCGGGCACCGTAGCCGTAGTCACTGTACCAACGTCAGTCAGCGCTCCTAAACGTAGGCTCGGGAGGGCACAGCGTAGGTAGGGTGGAATTTACCTGGTGATGTTGAGAGTGGCCTTGCCGCCAACCTTCATCTGGACGACACCCTCGTCCCATCCTGGAAATTTGTCAGCCGCATTCGCTCGGCGTGGATACAGGAGTACAGGAATTCAGTCAGCTATGTGTTTACCCTTGATGACCTGGCCAACTCCGATCTTGGTGACGAAGTCACCGCGGCCGATGGAGCTGTCGAACCTGGAGAGAGGAGGCCCGGGTTAGTACCAGTCGTAAGTGCTTCTCTGTGTCCTTGATCGAGGTGGTTTTGTTGAAGGGGAGGGGACTCACTTGTTGCCCTTGTTGTCGGGCTGGGACTCGTCCTTGAGGTATCCAGTGTAGTCAATGGTGACAGTCTGGCCGGGGGTTGGCTGTGCGCCAGTGCCCTCCTCGTGATGTTGAACGGTGACACCCATTTTGGCTTGTTTTGCTGTGTCTTGGGCAGGTGAGTAAACAAGGTTGATTTTGTTTGGGGTTGCAAAATATGCGAGGACTTGGGGTGAGTTGCTGACCTGAGGTTGCGTTGGCTGTGGTGATGACGTCGGTAGGTGTCGAGTACGTGTCGGCTAGTGGACGAGCAAGTAGAAGGAGAGCTTGCCGGACTTGGCTACCTT
This sequence comes from Diaporthe longicolla, assembly GCA_000800745.1. Lineage (NCBI taxonomy): Eukaryota > Fungi > Ascomycota > Sordariomycetes > Diaporthales > Diaporthaceae > Diaporthe > Diaporthe longicolla. The sequence goes on along the minus strand of JUJX01000012.1, from coordinate 57,956 downwards.
TTTGTACGAGGGGTTCGAAGGGCCTGAGGGTATTTGCTGTGGAGGCCCTGGGAGGCGGAGGGGATGGATTGTGGGTCGTGTGGAGGGTTTTTATATCGCGAGGGGCTCCGGCCCAAAGTGAGTTCGAATGCGGCAGAGCAAGTGCAACTGGAATGGGACGGAACCCGATCTAATTGACCTGGAGCCAAGATGATGTGATGTGAGCCCAAGTACCGTCTTCCGGCCTCCAAGGCCCCTCGGTGGGACGAGTGAGGATTGACTCGGTAAAGTTGAGCCTCGATCTATGGTTGACACTTGCAGCAGGCGCAGGTACTTTGGGCCTCACATGGGCCTGCAGCGGCTGCAGGTTCCTGGGTACGGTACCTCGGCCTAGCCCCTTTTCATTACCAAGCCGCAATGTACACCACCTGCAATGCTGCTGCCGGCCCTGCCAGCCTGCCAGGCCTTGTGCCCCTCGTCGCTCGTCAGGTGCCGATGACGCCGGCGGTGCTGGGGAAACTGGGATCAGGACACCTCGCAACGCATCCACAGTTCCGCCCAACAAGGACGAGTCGCATCACTTCTGGGCTTCTCGTGCGAAGAAGCATTTTACGTGCACCTTGCCTGCCCGTCTTGTCTTCGTCTTACCAGCTCACCTTGTGCGTGCCTTGTTCCGTGCCCACTTACGCAACGCCAGCAGCCTTCACATGCGCGGCTCCTGCGCTGCCGTGAACAAGCAATAGCACAAGTCGTCGTCATTCCCCAACCCCGGGAGCTATGGCAGCTCACCCGGGAGACTGGCAGCGGAAGGGGCTAGCTGCCAAGGAGCGCCCGTTGCCGGGGTGCTGTCACAGCAAGCTTGGGCTGGCTGGCTGGCTGGCTGGCTGGCTGGCTGGCTGGCTGGCTGGCTGGCTGGCTGGAAACAGCTGGTCCCCTGCCCCCATTCTGCCCCTCCGATCGCAACTACCCCTCAGTCCCTCCAAGCAGCCAGATGGCGGGGCGGGGTTGGCCGCGGGGTACTCTCACACCGTCGCCCTGACCTTCCTGACGGCTGGCTGATGGCAGGAAGGATTCAGAGGGTGGACTGACGGACAAACACCGGCCCTGATCCTCTCAGAGCAACAGGTGTGGACGACTCCAGCTTCCCCATTGACCCGGTGCCTCGTGGGCGCAAAGCTGAGCCCGGGACAGATGCCTCTTTCTGCGGTAGCGACTGCACAAGAGCTCGGTGGTGAGGCGTGTGATAGGCTATGTGATGTGATGCCCTCCAGCCCCTGATCAAATTGGTAATCTGCCCGGCCCGTCTTACACCGGCGACAGATGTTGCGTGCTGCGATTGTCGGCCGGCTCTTTGCTCGGTCTGTCGGTCTGACCTGTCAAACGATCATCGCTTGCGAGCAGGGTTTCCAGCTGTCCTCTGGCCAAGGGCTGCTTCTGGTCGACCGTCTTCCCCTGAGGGCTCTTGCAGACAGACTCAGGGTTCATGGCGATGACTTGCGTCCACAGATGCACCTCCAGTGCCCACTGGCGCCCACCATGGATCCCTCCGCAAGCAATCTCTTTTCCCAGACGCGTTTACGTCGGTGCCAGCAGTTGCTGCGACGCCGGGGTAACGACGACGGCAGGTTAAACTCTCCCCCGGAGAACAAGCAGGATAGGAAACAGCATCCACCCCATGCAGAGTTGAAACGAGCCATCTTTACTTTTTCTTCTATTCCGTATTTTTGACTCCATTTACGGCGTTTAACGGCCTGCCCGAAGAAAAGCAAGGAATCACTTAGAAATTCCTCGACACCACTACGTCGATTCCTGTCAAGTCGGACACTTCGGCCCCGCGGCCGGGGGTCGCCGTGTTGGTAGACCTCCCTCGGCTGTTCTTGCAAGTCCAGGACGATATCGTGGAGGAACGACAATCCACCCATACCATCCCGTTGGCCAGATGTTGTGAGGCCGTACGGAAGACATTCCGAGGACAACTTCTAGGGGTCGTGGATCAGATGCACAGCCAACGTGCGTGCTGACCCTCTGGCTGTCGTCATTGCACATGAAGGGCAAGCTGACGCATTGTGGCGCCCGCGTCCTGACCTGAGGCGACCACGATATCTCTGGCCAACCTGCCCGACGGGACTGAGGTCAAATGACCTACGTCGCAGATATTAGCTGCTGCATTTTCTAGACAACAAACACGTCAGTCAACCTCTTCCTCCGACGCCACGGTGGCATCGTGCACCCCAAGTACGACCACTCGTACTTTCATATCAGCCCAATCCGCGGCGAAGACTTCCGCGTATAGTGATTCCTGGTGAGGTAGCTCACCATCATCTAGTGCCCAGAAATAAGCAGACACTGTTGACTCCACGATCCCTGTCCCCATTGATGAGACAGGAAAATACCAAGGGCGATGGCCCCGTATCTGGGAGTGCTACGTGGTCCGCCCGAATCGACTCGTCACCTACATGAGAGGGCGGCGGGACGCACGCGGGCCCTTGCCTGCGGGAGAGTTGTTCTGCTTTGGTACGAACCTGCCTTGGATCTCTCTCGCATCTCGACTAACCGACGCACGTAGCCTCGAATCTGAGAGCTCCCGGGGCCCTCAGTCGCGACGGATGGCATCCGAATGGTGCCCATTGGCGACAGGAGCCAAGCATGATGCAAGTCGTGCCCTCCGGCTGTGCTGCGGTCTCCCAGTGCAGTCCGTTTGTCCATGATCGAGCCCAGATAGGCGAGCCGCCTACAGATTTCAGCGCACATGTTCCGTGGAGTGACTGTGCGCCATAAAAGAGGGACGTCGGCCACGGGAGTCCCCTGATGAGGCCCGCGCGTTAATGATCGTCCCACCTGCTGTCATATGTGACAGGAACAGTCCCCTGGAATGCTTTGGCTTGTGTCAATCCAGCGAAATCAGGCGGCCGCTAATGCAACCGCGAGGAAGAGGCGCTTTTGTCAGCACTTTAATTCGCAAGCATATACAGATGCGGATGAGAGGCTTCAGCACTGCCCGGGATTGCCCAGACTTATTATCCCCCCACACTATACTCTGAACGCTTGTGGGCTCTTTCATCGCCTTCTAGTCATCTCCCAGGGAGGCATCTAGCTCCGGCTCTTGAGTCCTCTACACGGGCTCATGTGTTGCGATATAAACACCACGAGCCTATGGCAAGTGTGGCGTCACTTTCGCGCCAATGGCATATTGGTCAATTCGTGATACCATGGCCATTCTCCTCGTCAAACCTAAGCATTGGCAGACAGAAAGCCATACTTAGGGTCTATGGGGGTATTGCCAGCAAGTCGATGCCACCTCTATCCAATGTCAATGCTCGGGGCAGCACGCAAGGAGTTGCAACTTCAGTGTACCGTGAAATGACGCCAGCCATATTTGGGGACACCGTGGACCTTGTATGTGTAAATGTTACTTGCTGCCCAACAGCGTTTACGCAAAGCAGTGATGGGGAAAGCCCTCCCCAGTCCTGCAATTTTTGGGATTCCTCAGCAAGCCATATCATACACTGTGACCGTCATGGCGTTCAGTGGTGTCAAAAGCCAGACATGAGGTCAGAAACTTGTATTTCTATGCTAGAGATGGGCGTGGTGTATCGAATCTTCATTGATTTCACGATAGCCAAGGTCATAAGTACCTGACAGCACGCAGGATAGTACAGCTACATCTGCAGATCTGGAATCAGTTTTCCAACCAGAAAACAAGCTTTACTACTCACCTAAGTAGCTATCTACTACACAGCAATAGCATCTATGGTAGATCAACTAGATACTATACAATATCAAGCCTCCTCAGGGCAAGCCCTTCTATGAGGCGACCTCTCGGAGAATGGCCCCCAGCCCTACTTAGGTATATGACATTGTCCCATGCGATAGCGTCCCTCATACACGTCTCTTATGGGAATGCCTTTCGTGGAATGAATTCCTATTCTCTACACAGACAGCAGATATGCTATAGATGACACGAACAAAGACTGCTTGCCCAAAGGACCGCTCGGCCAAAAGACCAGAATTTCAAGTCGAAGACTTGAAGCTCCAAGCAGTACATACATAAGTGCCGACACGTTCCGTGACAATAGAAGCCCTACAACAAATTCTGGACATAGTTTGTGTTTTCCTCTTGTAATGGCTGTGCTACTTTAATAGTATACCTAGATTTCGTATCAATGATTAAGAAAGCACATTTTGAGATTGCGTCTGGTATCAATACTATAGAATAGGACAGAACACACCTTGGTACCCAGGTATTCCCTGGGGTCGGATTGTGACCCCCGCGGTTTCTTCACCGGATCGCAACCTCAATTTCCGCTGCTTTCCGGAAGTCATAATGCTCGAGACGGTACTAAAAATTACATTCTTATGATTTCAGAATTATCCCGCAATTCCGAGCCCCCGAAACAGACAATTCAGTCTCAGATATTCAAGTACCGAGACATTTTATGCCAACCGGCTTCTGGTCCAGATGTCCATTGCGAAGAAATTATTAAGTCTGGTGATGGGCATAAGTGGTAGACTTGCTCTCAGTCTGTATATGTACTCCAGTGGAGCTATACACTGTTTCTTTGTACAACGCTGAGCACTCCAAAGTTCAGCGCAGATAACATAGAATTCCGATAGCAGGGGATTCCAAATTCTTGGGGCTTGGCCCAACAAAAGTTCGTCAGCCTTGTGACAGCCGCGCCGGCGAGGCTAGACGACACCAGCTTCCAACGGCGCGATACAAAGGTACAAAGGAACGACAATAGGTACACCATCCTGATCAACTCGGTCGGCTTGCTTAATTGGATTTTTACTTGCTCATGATCACTTCCTAGGCATCCGCTCGGCGCATCTAGCGTGGCTACGGCGTCTCGGATTCGTGGACACAGAACACATCATTCGAATTCTGATTTTCAGAACCTTCTACCCACACCGTCTTTTTCGTCATCAATCTCTTTCAGGACGTGAGACGACCATTCTTTTGTTATATCCCGAAGAAAACAGTATTGTTACCTTCTATGGCGTCTTGGGCCGATTTCCCCCCGGAGATCCGACTCCTGATCCTGGACGCTCTGCTTCAAGACGGCTGCAAGGTCGCCAAGTTCGCTACAGTGTCGCGATATTGGCAAGCCATCATTGAACGGCACAATTTCGCCCGTATCAAAGTGAAGGAACCACGGCTCGACGAATTCTTTTCAAACACTCGGCGCACCCGACATCTGGTGAGCTACATATGGCTCTGCTTGGAACTTGGGGCTTACCCGGCCTGTATCTGTTCTTTTCACAGCCCTGACGATCCATTTCTGTCGGAATCCGATGTCTGTCGGGTTTTCAGGCCAATCCAAGCGCTGCTCACCGGGCTCGAAGACTGGGAGCCAATCGGCGAACTGGTGCTCGATATCAGTGTCTATTCTCCCGATGACTCTGAGTACATGCTCAAGTATCTAACCTTCGAGCCTGATATCCTTCCAGAAAAAGGCCGCAGTCCAAGTAGTACCAGTGCGGACATAAATGAGTGCGCAGCGCAGGCTTGGAATTCATCGAGCGGGGCCTGGAAGAGAAGAGCCATTTTCAGGACCTTGAATATAATCAACATCGTTGATCATGAGCACAAAATCGAGCATCAGGCGGACAACAAAAACTCGAGGCGTTTGCCGGTGAAAATGCCATTTGTTCCAGCGGTGACAGGCGTGCTTCTGCGCCAGCAAACACGCCGGCAATGGCACCCCAGCACACTCCGGAGGATCCTTGGGTGCTTTCCGAACTTACAGGAAGTCTTTTACGAACCATGGAAAAGAATGAGTGCTAAGCTCCAGGTATTCGCAAATGAAGGCAAGTGACACTTATTTTCTTCTCCAACCCGATTGATAATGATCTGTAATATTGACATTTTATTTTTGTGAAAACAGAATATGCGAATTTGTTCGAATCGCTTGCTCTCCGAAAAGTGCGGAAACTGGTAATCTTCGAGGCCTCCAACTCGTACTACAAACGCCCGGTGCCTGAACTGAGGGAACGCTCCTTGGTTTCAAGAGAGTCTTTGAGCTTGGCGCTGGCTGCAAACTGTCATGGGCTCGAGGAAATCTCGGCATCGTTCTTGGTCGAAGCAGCTTCCTATTTTTCCCATCGTGCCACTGGCAGCGAATGGTGTCATCTTCAATCGCTTACACTTACGTCGCAAATACTGACGCCGAGGGAGCACCCGAGTGAAATCGACTGGTTGCTCAGAAGAGCAGCGAAGGCAGCAAGGGATATGCCGGCAATCCAGACCATGGAATTATGGAACGGACGAAAAGGATTGGCAGCTCTGTTCAGGTATCAGCGAGCGTACGCCGCGGTCATCTGGAGAGGAACATGGAATTTTACCCTGCGCCCTGTGGTAGTGCAGGCCTGGAAAGATATCGCACTCACACACGGCGCCCGCGGCCTTGTTGTACACACGGAACGGCTTGACTGTGGAGCTGATATCAAGTCATACGGTGATGCCATCTACCACTTGAGACTTTCAAAGCCTGTGGTTCGACCCATTTCGTTGCATCAGATCCGCACAGAGCATGATGTCCACTATGCTTGGGAAGAAATGCGAAGAAAGAAGATGCGGTCTCTCAAAATGGAGGACCAAGAGACTGAGGGCGAAGAGACTGACAGCGAAGAGACTGACAGCGGAGATATGGACAGCGAGGATGTGGATGACGGGGAGTCGGACGAAGAGGGGTCGTACGAAGAGATTTCAGAAGACGAGAATTCAGGGGACGAGGAAGACACAATGCCTCCTTTAGTTGACATCGACGAGACCGATACTTGAAAGCTACCTAATACACCCGATTATTTAACAGCTGCCAGAATGGGTGCTTTCTCAACTTCCAGTGATCCAGGAAGACTGACAAACTACACAAACCATCCAAAGCTGAGCACATCCCAAGTAGGACCGAGAAAGACAAGAAAGACTCCCAGTCTCAACAAAACCATAATCACTAAGAAAAACAATTGAAGGCAAAGGTCTATCCCAGTATACCAAGGAACTCTAATATATATACACTACCAAGACTACCTATGTAGGTCTTATGTTGTCAAGCCTTATTCTACACACTATGCCTGTTCTTTGTCTTCCACTACTAAGACGGAATGTAGCAGTGGCGAGGGGAAGGTGGTGGTGGCGAGACAGCCGCTACCCCCATCCTCATAGATCTCAATTTGAATTGCCCTCAAACCTGCGAGTCCTATTTAATAACTTCAAGTCTGTTTAACTGTTTGAGCACTGTCACACACAGGATACCACTTTGAGTCTGATGATATGCGTCTATACCACAGTCTTGTTGAGTGACAGTCACCTTGACACAAAGAAATGGGAAACTCACAGTGAGAATCCTGCAAGGGGGAATTGACTGCGTTTATCTTGAAAGATACATTCCCTTGTACTTCTGGGACACTTACTATTTTCCCGGCTTAACAGAGGAACCCAAAGAATACGAACCGTCTTATGAATTGGGAAACACCATCTATATGAGGAGACGTTGGCCCGCAGACCCTTCAGGCCACACACTAGACAGCAGATTCTACTCATGAGGAGGCTTGATGGTCTCTCATGTGACCTCGATGCCACTAGGACTAAAGAATGCGAGATAAAGCTGCCTGTGGCCGGGACCTTACCAGCTTCCAAGATAGGCCAGAATTATTACGTGCAGATGAGCTCCCAATCACATGCGTTACTGGGCAGTCATCGACTCTCAGTAAGATGCAGCATGGAAGCTGGGCGAAGAGCCGAATACAGAGCAAGGTACATGGCGACCGGGACGGACGGACCAGAATCCCTCACGATGAGCTTGAGCGTGAAGCAATTCAGGTGTGCTAGGGGAGATCGCCTCCTGATGATACGAATCCACTAAGCTACTGACAGACCAGGTCCAAGCTCAGTAGCATCGTGGCAACCTCAGAAGGGCTTTGATGCTGTGTTAAGAGGTGTAGGGGTGTTGCATGCTAACTAGTCCCCCCGTCCCTCACCGAGACGACCTGACGACGGCAGGGGTCAGGTTGACAAGAATTTTCATCACGGATTCAGTCTAGAAGAGAGCAAAGCAAAACGGGAGCCAATGCGAAGTAACAAAAGACAGAAAATATGACTCGAATGGGTGAATTGAGGCCAACGATGTGAGAGCACACATTTCAATTGGTCCCAAATCCGATGTTCTCAGACGCTGTGACCAGGGTTGCAGACGAGGGCATTCCCCCTTTAGGTTGTTAGCGAGGCCGTGTTTCAGGTGAAGCAGAGCTCTAGCTTCTGCCACCCCCTCCAGGAGGTAGAAAGAAAAAAAAAACCACGCCGAAATACGAGGTTCCATCGTATCTTCCCCTAGGCATTTCTGGGGTTTTGGGCGGAACTCCTGCAGAGTGGCTGGCAGGTCAGGTGTGTGAAGGAGACGGCGATCAGAAGCCGATCTCAACAAGAGCCCTCGAAGGTGTGGGCATGTGAGTGAGTCGGGTGCTACCACACACACATTGACCGAGATGGGCGGTTGTGGAAAGCAGCAACAATCAGCAGTACTGTGTATTGAGCGGCGGCGAGCGCGCCGACGTAATGGAGGCGGCCCCGCCCTTTCTACCTTCATTCCATGTGCGCGGTGTGAAACACCAGCCATGATGGGAGCTCCCGCGTTTCTTCGCGCGAACAGGTGGGTGTGGAATGGTGGCTGTCACGTCTTGTCTCGGAGGATTCTTGGGGTTCCTTGGGTTTCGAGAGAAACACGAGCCCTGCAGGTGCCCTGCCCTACCAGGCAATGCTCTGACTCTGCCCGCTGCGTCGAAGCTGCTTACGGTTCATCTCATGTCCCTGTGCCTGTCGCATCAAGACATTCTGGCGTTCAGACATGCCAAAGCCAATCGCCCTACCATGCATTCTCGAAGCTTTTTTTTCTACATGGCGCTACGTAGCAGACCGTCGTCGTGTTTGAGGAAACGAATTTTTTTTTTTGAGATTTGCTCGGGCGGGCTGTCAATGCTACTTGGGCTCGTGTTGGGGATCTTTACGGAGCCCCTGGATGGCGCTCACAGCATGGGCGAACGACTAACACCGCCTGGGTGTTTGAGCGTCCTACACCTGGACCTGAGTGAGATTGACCGAGGGGTCAACCGATGGGTGCAGCGAGACAGTCTATCATGTTGTGACTAATCGGCTGGCCTGCTGTGGAATTGTAGGATAGCCCGTAGCGTGGCCTTGCTCTACTGCTCGTCCGGCAGTCCGTACGTAGCACGCAATGGCCCGAACTTATTGCCTAGCTCCCAGCCCGGTCGGCGATGGTGAGGCATTAGTCTGATGTCGCTAGCACCCGGGCTAGGCGAAACGAAGCGCGGGAGGGGATGGCAGGATGGGTGCAATGCCCTGACGCCCGTTGACTAAGCCCTCTTGGGCCGATCAAATTTTGCTCTCAACACCAGTGGCACATACAGCCTGGGCGGTCCCTGGCCTTGCGGGCGTGCTCAACCGGCAGAACCGGTCAGGCGACACGTCGTTCAAAGTTCTGTGCGTGCGGCTTGTTCCTGAGGCACGGACATTGTTTTTGTTGACCGGACTCTGCTAGGCGTTCCGAGGGCGTGTGTGTGTCTGGTTGGCTAAAGCATCCAAGCCCGCCGGGGAGAGGAAATGCAGGTGATGCAGGTCAACGTCAAAGTTGGAGGTCCCGATAAAGAAAGTTAGCCAGGCCTGCCCGTTTCTTTCGCGTGCTGCGAGGCGTCGCGGCGTGTGGGTCCTGTCGTTGACGTTCTTTTGGAAACTCGGCTCAGGCGCTGGGAGGAGTCATGGCCGTTGCATGATCACACCCTAAATCAATCGACAATAGTCAGTAGGAGACCTGTGCTTCAGGCCGACCTGCGGCGAGGAGGGTGTTGCGGCGTTGCTCATCAGCGGATGCAGTGGATCCCCATATTCAATCTCACGATGCAGGGTCGAGATTGAGACTATCGATCAGTTGGCTGTTGGCCTGTCAGCGCTAGAGCGACTCTGGACCTTGTGTTGGTCTCTGTCTGGTTGCACTGCCGTAGCAGACGGGTCCTGTTCTGTGTGTGTGTGTGTGTGTGTGTGTGTGCCTGGGGGCTGTGTGCGTTTCCTGGCATCATCACCTCACCTCAGCCGTGGTCCAGCCGTGGTCCAGCCCTCACCTGAAGCATCACAGCATCACAGCATCACAGCATCACAGCAACGATAATGGTTGAATGTAGTGACATCGGTGGCGGCGCACACTGGTGCCAGACCGTCTGCCTGGACTATACGCCTACCTGCCTGCAGTTGCTGGCAGTTGTTGGCGAGAGCATCCAGCCGTTCTGGGCCCTGTCCAACGTTGGCGTTGGGAAGGATGCGATGCCCAGCAGCGTCCATGTTAGCATGTCGTGCCGCACACCTGCGTGGTGGCTTAACACCACCGGCTAGGCATCGGTATTATTATTAGCATGCAATGTGGGGAGAGGATCCCTGGAGTCCTTCTGTCCAGTTGCTCGTGGCCTCACAAAGATCTGCCGTGTCTCTGGCGCGGCTTGCGGTACCCATCTGTACCAGAATCCAGCACTGCGCCGCGTGCTAATGTGGTCGTATCGATACCTGCACACGTACACGCACACAATGCTCGCTTGCAGGACACGCAACGCATGCACAATAAGGTAGGACGCTACAGCAGGCCGGTCCAAGCCACCACGGCAGCACGGCGGCAACATTAATTTTAGCATCCTTGTTCAGGTGGGGCACGGCACGGCAGTCTGGCCACTCACACATCAGCCGACCTGGCGATCCCCAGGTCGCCCGCCTGACAGGAAGGGAAGGCGAGCCGCGGCCGGACTAGTGGGCAGGGTGGGCTAGTGGGCTGGGTGGGCTCTGGGCCCCTCTCCCCACTTGGCTGCCAACATTCAATCCGCTCATCAGTCCAGAGTCCAGACACAGGTCGACTGTCAGCATGGATGAGCGACTGCCCAGCTACCCTGACAGTCCTGACAAAGACGGCCGAGAACGTGGCCGTTTTGTTTCTTTGCAATGATCCTGTTCTGGTTCTGGAAATGGAGAACGTGGTGGGACTTTGGCCCGCAACCCGCCCATCTACCGGCAGACTGTCGATCTGTCATTCCATCCGGTCTGTCCGTCGTTTTGTCCTTAGACAAACGGTGCCTGGCGCTGGGACGGGGCCAACAGTGGGGACCTGTGCCTGGACCTACTGTTAGTGTGAAAAGCACGCCCTGAGCCCCGGGTCTCAGGTCTGCGACTACATGCCAGCACCACGACGAACCGGCCCCGATGACCCGGCTCTCGACATCATCAACGACGTCAACCAACAGCACGCACGATCCCTCGCTGTAAGACGCGGCGCGAGACCAACAGTCACTGACTACGACGGGGCTCTGCGGAGCGCAATCTTGCAATTTCTGGTCCCTTCCTGCGAGGCTGCGGCGAAGCGGCTGAATGATGGTTGGGCTTGCCCACGATGGGCCAGTTCGTCCCAAGGAAGCGCGCAAAGAGGATTACTCGCCGTGCCAAATCCATCGCCCCTGAGGCTTTTGGCTACGGGTTCCCACTCTAGGCCACATCAAGCCCCCAAGGATGAATGGGGATGGACTACGGCGAAAGGATTTTTCTGTCATTAGCTCACTGTATCCCAACTTGGGAAACATCATGGCGTCAGGAACCATGACGGATGCGCCGGTGGGGCCGTGATCCGCAGGCGGCTCTATCGAGGCTCGAGACATGATGCCTCATCGCGTGTAGTGTCTGGCTGTCTGGCTGTGTCCCCATACAACACAACACCATTGTCTGCTACGCACAGCACATGCTGCGTCCATGTTGCATTTTGCAACATGACACAGCAGAGCACGACACAGAACATCGGTCATTCGTCGGCATCGGCATGCTGCTGGCGAGCACAGGCCCCAGAGACCCCCAGAGGCGCCCCGGCGTGCGGCGGTGATACCCACGATGGCCTGCTGCTACGGTCCTAGTCATGGTGTGCCATGGTGTGGTATAGGCCTTTCCCAATCTGTCTCTCGTGATCTCTTCCTCAATCTCTGCTGTTGGGACGCTGAGTGGGTGGGTGCACAAATTGGGACGCGGATGCGGATTTGGGATGCATCGCTGGGCCTGCATCATTGCAACCCAGCTGGGCGGAGACTTCGGACGGTGACCTGTCGGGGGGCCACTACCAAAGCTACCTGCACCATCAGCAAGGTTTGCTGCAAGATTCGCCGTACCTGAGCATAGGCAGCGGCCCCCTCCTTCCGTGCCAACCAGACATGGGATGGGGCAGGCTGGCATGAAGGAAGGGGTGTGGACAGCAGGAGGGAGGCAAAGAAGGCGCGCTAGGTTCTTTTGGCAAGCAAAGCCACCCCCGGCCCTGCTCCCAGCTCCTTGCAGACTGCACAGCTTTTGGCCTGGGCGCTGGGCGGATGGCGGATGGGGTCCCTTTTCTGTTTCTCTCCCTTCCGTTTCCCTGCATTCCTCCAATCCTGATTATCCCTCGCCCGCCTGGCTCCTCTTTTCTTCTGCTCGACCGCGCGTGGTGACCCTGCCCCTGCCCGCCTCCTCGCCCTCCACCACACTACCACCCCCATCCCATTCCTCAATCTCCCAGATCCCCGGTCCCTGTCTGTGCCCGCGTGCCCGCGTGCCTGTCCTGCCTTGTCCTCGTCTATATCGTATCCTCGTCCTGGGCTGACTGCACTGACTTGACTGACTCTGGTTGACATTTCATTTACTTGTCACCACCACCACCACGCCAGTCCCTGGTCCTATTCTTCCGTTCTCCCCTTCCCCTCCCCTCCTCTCTCTATTCTCGTCAGCGCCGACCCGATTCCCCTTTTCTCGAAAAAGCGACGATTTCTTCCTCTTGTCTCTTGTTGATAATCATTGTCCTGTTTTCCAGCGGCCTTCCCCAGCGGTTCCGAGGGCAATCGATAGATAGACAAAAGAAAGGGCCCGTCCTGCATTCCCGCGGCCGATCTCCACCAGGGATTAGCCCGCCCAACTCCACGGCCCCCTTTTCCCGAAATTGCGCTGCCAATGTCTGTCCTGGCTTAATCTCGACCTTTTCCCACCACAACAATTCCCAAACCACCACGGGCACCGTTCTGCTGTGAACCTTCACCTCCATTCTGACGAGTCTCTCGTCAAGTCGCTCTTTAATCCCAAACGCAAAACACTCCTTCTTTTTGGGCCCGCGCCAGAAAACGTCAGTAGCCTCGACCCTTTCTATTCCTGCTCTGTGCCGCCCCAGTTTCCCGCGCGCCCCAGGAGGTGGAGCCCAGGGCTTGGGACAGTTCCCTCGTTTCCTGCTTCCCTGTCCCAACTGCGAGCACCCACTGGCGGATCATTCATGCGCGCAGCATATATGGGAGATGCATGGGCCAGACACTGACGACTCATATAGATTGCACACTCCTTGACCCATTGTCAAGTACATTCGTTTATTGCCTCATTCCTGACAGTGAGTCGCCAGCACTCCTCGACAACACTCGCCGGCTCCACGCGTGCTGACCGTCGTCGAGTCCACCTGCACAGGCCCTCGCCGACTTTTAGTATTCGAAACCTAGCAGACTTCTCTTCGAACCATCGGTACGGATGAATTGTTAGTAGGTTGAGAGGATGCAGACCAAGTCGCTTCTGGTCTCTGCGCTGGTGGCTGCTTCGGCCTTCGCCAGCGCAGAACCAGTGGCCAAGCGGAAGATATACTTTCCTCGGGAGGTCAAGAGACAGTTCACCAATGCCACCTCCACGGATATCACCACCCCGCTTCCTTCGACAACGGCCGAGACAACCACCGCCGATTCCTCGTCGAGTCAGAGCCTCTCGTTGTCGGACATCCTGACGAGCCTCGGACCATCTGGCCCCGTCTTGATCCCAACGGCGTCTGATGCGGAGTCCGACACCAACAGCGCCACCACGGTGACTTCCAACACAGTCGAGTCCCCAGCTTCGAGTACGAGCACCACCGAGGACGAGGTTCCGACCACCACCACCACCACCACCACTGCTGACGACGCTCCGACAGCTACTACTGCCGACAGTAGCACGGTCTCGGACACCACTGTGCTTACTCCGTCCGCGTCATCACAGGCCGACACGACCACTGGCATTTCATCAGACGACACTCCCAGTGCGACCGAAACGACTGTGACCAGCGCGACCCAGCAGTCATCAACCGGCCTCCCACTTACCTCCGACCTGGGCAGTATTATATCCCAAGTTACTTCCGATCTGAGCAGCGTTGTCTCCGAAGTCACCGCCACGGGTTCTGCCTCGACCGGTCCCGTCCCTAGCGATCCCATCCAGCCAACAAGCCGTGAATCAGAAACTACGGATGCCACGACCGTGACTGGATCTGGCACCGGGTCTGCCACCGGATCAGGGGTGCTTCCAACCGGACTTCCTATCACCTCTGACGTGAGCAGTATTGTATCCGAAGTCACTTCCGACGTGAGCAGCATTGTGTCTGAAGTTACTCCTACGGCCTCGACCGGTCCCGTCCCTAGCGATCCCATTCAGCCAACAAGCCGTGTGTCAGAAACTACGGATGCCGCAGCTCCGACTGATTCGAGCACCTCGAACGTCAGCCCGCCACAACCAACTGGCGGCAGCACTCAGTCCAGCGACAGCACTGTGCCCACATCGGCAGCCGATACGACCAATGCGACCTCGATTGAGACCGTGGAAACCGGCACCGCCACCACTGGCCCGATCCCGACCGGACCCAGCTCAGCTGTCAGCTCCGGAACAGGCTCCGGCATCGTCATTGCACCCACCGGAATTGTCACACCATCATCATCCATCGTTCTTCCATCCCTGAGCAGCATCGTGTCCGACCTCACCAGTGGCCTCGCGAACCCGACCGCCAATGGAACTGAGACCGAACTTCTTCCCACCGAGACCACCGCTCAAACCGTCGACCCTTCGGTTACCGGTCCAGGCACAGGAGTCACCATTCCTACCACGACTGCCGAAACTACTATCGACGCCTCGGTCACGGGTCCAGGAACAGGTATCACAGCCTCGACCGAGTCTACGATCGATGCGTCCGCCACTGGCCCTGGTACGGGCGCCACTACCCTTACCTCAGCCACCGATGCTTCGTCTGTGCAGACTATAGACCCCTCGGCAACTGGACCAGGAACTGGCATCTCGACCGTCACTTCGCCTTTGCCGACCCCCACCGAGGTCAACAATGGTACCACGATCATCAGCACCGGCGGGCAATCCACAACCGCTGAGATACCGATCACTGCCAACACTACCATCGGAGACCTGCCAACGGTGAGCACTTCGATCCTGCCGCCGACAACGACAGATGCGACTGTATCCCAGAACTCCACCACCCAGGAGGTCCCCACGACTACGGCTGAGTTGCCGACTACCGTCACACTTCCGCCTAATGTTACGATCCCTGCGACGGAGAGTGGAACTACTACTACCGAGATCACCTCGGATGAGACGACCACCACTTCAGCCCAACTTCCCAGCATCACGACCGTGTCCACCGAGAGTACTCTGGGCAGCAGCTTGACCGCAATTTCTACGATCACCGACTCCACTGAGTCCTGGCTGCCCACTACCATCATCGTTGCGCCGTCGACGAGCACTGTGACTGGCAGTGAGACTGCCACGACCGCCACTTCGTTGCCATCCAACCTGCCAAAGGCCATCACACCTGACACGGGTACCCAGCCTATCCCGGATGGCACAGTCGAAATCCAGCTTGGCTTCAAATTCCCCTTGAACTACGCGTTCATTGCCAGCCATCCCAAGGCGGCTGCTCAAGTGCTGTCAGGAATTCCGAAGGCGCTACTTCACGCAGGTGGCATCAACAACGAGCAGCTCGTTCAGATGAGACGGCTACAGCCGCTTCAAGGATACGATCAGAAGAAGGGCTACACGCCGACCATTGCCGTTGCAACCTACCCCGAGGACCTGGTGAGCACGCTCGCTCTGCAGGTCAAGCAGCCGGCTTCGGCCCTGTACCAACAGGAGGACACGCTGGTGAAGAACATCACACAGCAGATCGATTCCACCATAAGCATCATCATCGGTGGTGGCGCTGACGGATCTGGCTCAACCGGCACCGACAGTGGCGGTGGCTCATCCAGTCCGTCCTCCTCAAGCGGAAACGGCGGCGACGTGTTTGGGAATTCGGGATCTGGCGATTCCTCCGCAAGCCAGCGAGGACAGACCGCCGGTATTGCCGTGGGTGCTGTTGTCGTCTCGGCTGCTTACGGTACTGCCATGTTCATCATTGCTCGGCGATACAAGCGGAGGAAGCAGGCACACGCCCGCACCAGTTCCGTCTCCCACGGCTCCCCGATGCGTCAGACTGGTAGCCCAGCTCTCATGGGCGGTGCTCTCATGAGCCGTGACATGTCCAGCTATGGCGCAGCAGGCGGGCGTGACAGTCATGGCAGTGGCAGGACCGGCAGAAGTGGCATGAGCAACTCGGCCCGGACCGCCTACATCTCCCCGCCCGTCGCGGCAGCCAACTCGTTGGGCTGGAACTGAAGTCGGCACCCTGGACATCAGATCTGACTGGACATCTACCCAACATCTCCTTTTTCTGCATCTCGTACAGCCTTTTGTTTCTGATTCACAATTACGATACCCTTCTGGTCCGCTTCGTGCATTTACCACCGTGGGTGGGGACTTCTTGAGCCGGCGAAGCAGAGACCGCGCCGCCACGGCGCGGTCGGCTACACGTGTGTCGTTCCATGTCTTATTAGCCTTCAACCAGGCGGGCCCTGGACACCCCTCCAGGGCCCGCTGTTATCTTTGATATCCCCTCGTGGCTTTAGAGGACCAGGCCCAACTTTTCAGGTCTTGGTCTGGCCACGAGGTACTTTTTTTTAATGCATTATTCTTACTGGAGGTGACGAGCGTGCACGAAGACGAAGCAAAAGGGAATGACGACCGTCACGCGTGGGGATGAAAAAAAGGGGACGAGGAGAGAGGCATGGAGGAGGCTTCGGAGCCGAAGAAGCTCCTATATCCAACTCGTCACTTGTACACTTTGAATCGAGGACAAGGATGGATGCACAAGTCAAGTGGGAACTGCAGTCCGAATGGACAGGGACATATGCCTGATCTACGGAATTCCCTTTCTCTTTGTATCGCTGTTACATACCACCTCGAAAAGACAATCTAGACGATGAAAATGGCCTTTTTGGCCCAAGAGAAATACGTCTCAATGCTTTTGGTGACCCAATCGTGAGCCTGATGCAAATGCCATTCGGGTAAACAAGTCCGTCACATTTCATGGAATCAGTCAGTGTGATGTGCGCCACATGATTCCATGCGTTGTGGGAACAAGCATAAAAACAACCTTGCTTTCCCCGAAGATTTCGTGATAGGAAGAGAGAACAGCAACAACAAAGGAACCGGCTGAAACGAGTGTCACCTGACGGCGCTCAGTCGGATGCTGGCTAAGATGTTGTTTTAGCGCAACCAAGCAAGCCACACCGCGTAGCCGGGCCAGAACGCCCTGGTCTCCTTGAATGGGATACCGCTGATCGGTGTGGAGGCGTGGATCATACCGCTCATTTCACCATCCCGCAACCCCCCTGTTGACCGTTGACGTCTGCTCATTGACCTGGCAGCTCTGGGGTTGTTGACCATGCCATGGCGGCAACATCGTCAGAGTCTCTCTCTCCATTGAATACACACTCGTTTCTCACTCGTTTCCATAATGTTTGACTACGCGACAGAGACGGCGGCCGCAGAGGAACACCGGCCCGGGGACGACTCGTCGGGGCTCGACCGCCTCACCCCTGAGGGCGGCAGTAGCAACGGTGACGACCTGGGCGAAAAGGAGGAGCAGGGCTTGGCTCTGGGGCATCCTCTCCTCAGCAGCGACGACGACGACGACGACGACGGCAGCAGCGACGACGGCGATGGATTCTACGAGCTGCGTGAGCGGGTGCCACGAGAAATTGAGGGCCGCGGCAGGAATGGCCTCGCTTATACCGCCGAAGAAGAGCGCACAGTCGTCAATAAGTTCGACCGGCGGCTCGTCCTCTTCGTAGCATTCCTGTACATGCTTAGCTTCCTCGACCGGTCAAGTCCGTCTCACTTTTTCGTTCAGTTCCCACGTGTTCCTGCTTATCGTCTTGCCTTATGCCCTGTTCTGGCCGAGTGTGGCTATTTCTTTTCTCTTCCCCGAATCCCGTCCCTGAGTTCCTGAGTTCCTGCGTCCAGCGCCACGAAGTAACATGTGCTATTCCCCAATGAGGTGTCATTCTTCATCCGATCTCCTCATGGGGGTGGGAAGGGGGCTGAAAGTTTGGTACCTGGGACGATCTAGAAACCGTAACAAGAGGCGAGGAGGGCAAAAAAAAAAAAAAAAACCTCAATTATTGACATTCTAAGAATAGACATCGGCAACGCCTACACGGCAGGCATGGATGACGATCTCCTCGGGCGCACCACCACCACCACCACCACCACTGCTGCTGCTGCTGCTCCCGGGCCCGCGAAGGATGATGGTGGGGCGGCCGGCCGCGGGAAGGCCTACTTCGAGTGGGCGCTCGCATCTTTTTATATCGCCTACATGGCCTTCGAGTGGATGTCCCTGCTGTGGAGCCGCATTCCGGCGCACGTCTACGTGGCGAGCCTCGTGCTCTCGTGGGGTGTCGTCGCCTCGCTGCAGGCCGTCGCCACGTCGTACCCGTTCCTGATGGCCCTGCGCTTCCTCCTTGGCGTCGGCGAGGCTGGGTTCACCGGGATCCCGATCTACCTGAGCTTCTTCTTCCGGAGGGAGGAGCTGGCGCTGCGGACGGCGGTGTTCATTTCCGGTAAGGCCGTTGTTAATTTTCCGATACTGTTTTCTGGTGGTGGGTTGGCATGGCCCGATGGAATGAGCGAGTGCTAATAGCCGAATCCTCCCAATCACAGCTGCGCCGCTTGCCACCACGTTTGCCTCATCCCTTGCGTGGTTGATCACCAAGTTTGGCGAGAACGGGCCCATCGCGCCGTGGAGATTGCTCTTCCTCGTCGAGGGTTTCCCGGCCGTGGTGGTGGCTACTGTGGCCTTCAGGGTCATTCCCGACTCACCTGAGCAAGCAGAGTATCTCACCAGGCGCGAGAAGAAGATTGCAAGACTGCGCCTCTCAAACCCATATGATGAAGGAGAAAAGCATGAAGACAACAGTTCTTCTCCAGGACGGCAACGAGCTCGGTGTGGTGAATCCTGGGCGGTCCTCCGTGACCCGGTCCCGTGGACGACGGCGGGCATCTTCCTGCTCACCAACATAGCATATTCATCCCTTCCAGTCTTCCTGCCCGCGATACTCACACAGATGGGGCACAATCCCGTGGCATCACAGGCCCTCTCCGTGCCTCCCTACCTAATCTCCTTCATCGCCGTCCTAGCCGTGGCAAAGGCCTCGGACGCCCTGCAGTCCCGCGCCTACCTGATAGCAGCATGCGCGCTGTCCTCGGCGATGGGGTACGCCTTCCTCGCGCTGAGCCACCGCCTCAGCGACCTGCTCGGCGGCAGCAGCACCCTCAACATGGCGCGGTACCTAGCCGTCTACCCTGCAGCCGCAGGGTTCTTCTGCGTCGTCGTCCTTGCCATCGCGTGGAACATCAACAATTCCCGCGGTGCGAACCACAAGGGCGCCGGGTTCGCGCTCATGCAGGTGATCGGCCAGATGGGCCCGCTCGTCGGGACCAGGCTGTACCCCAAGGAGGACGGGCCGTGGTTCACCGGCGGGATGGGCGTCTGTGCTGCGGCCATGTTTGGCGTCGCGGGCCTCGCTCTGGGGCTGAGGGCGTACCTGGCCAGGGCGAACAGGCGCGCGGATAGGGATGGCCTCAATGGGAGCTTGGAGGAGGAGGAGCAGCTGTTCGCGGGGGAGAAGAGCCATACGAATGGGCTGGGCTTTAGATATATGCTTTAGAGGCATTGATAACTCTGAAATACCCGACCTCAATTCCGTGGTATGTTTGTGTCTCCGCCAAATTGAAACGTCGACTTGATCCAAGCACTTTGCACAAGAGTGTATACCCTCCAACATGTAGTCGGGATGATTGGCTTGCCCTTTGGGCGGTAAGCAAGTCCAAGCCGTCCCAAGTACATCCAAGGAAAAAGGCACCCTGGGCTAGTTTTGACATGGCTCGTCCTCGCGAGGCGTGGCATTTTCATATCTCTATCACTATTATACCACCTCATCCCTCCAAGGGATACTAGCAGCCGCACCTTTCCTCTGCACCGTAATGGCACCAGCCTTGTTGGCCTTGCGCACAGCAGCCTCGAGATCCAAGTTACCGCCCTTGGAACCCACCACCTCAAGCGCATACTGCCCGACAAACGTATCACCCGCTGCGGTGGTGTCGACCACCTCCCTCACCTTCTCAGCAGGGAGCAGGCCCTCCGCCGCCGCAGACTTGTAGTAGACACCCCGCCCGCCGAGCGTGATGATGGTCGTCAGCACGCCCCTCTCCAAAAACCACGCAGCAACCTCGGCACACCCCTCCTTCGTATCCAGCTTCTCCACCGGCAGCCCAGAAAGGATCGACGCCTCCGTCTCGTTGACAACAAGGTGCGCCAGACCCGAATACACCTCGGCGGGCAACTCAACCGCCGGCGCCGGGTTCAGCAGGACCGGAACGCCCTGCTCTCGCGCTCGCGCCAGCGCCAGCAGCACCGTCCGCAGCGGGACCTCGAGCTGCATGATGAGCAGGTCTGGGCTTCCCGTGCGCGGCGCGATGGACGTCTCAAAGTCCGCGGGCGCCATGCCCTGGTGGTTCGCCTCGGTGCTGAGGACGATGCGGTTCTGGCCCGTGGGCTCGTCGACGATGATAATCGCGATTCCGGTTCTCAGTTCCTTGGGCGCGGACACACCCGAGACGTCGACCCCGTGCGAGCGCAGGCTGTCAAGCAGGATCTCGCCGTACGTGTCGGCGCCGACGGACCCGACCATGGACACACGCGCTGCTGCTTGGGTGTCGTCTGCGTCCCTGCCGTCCGAGGGGCGCGGCCGGGAGAGCTTGGCGCATGCTACTGCTTGGTTGGCTCCCTGTGGGGGTTTGTTAGTCTATGGGGTCAATTGGGTGAGGCTAGATAGGGATCGTTCGTTCGGGCAGCGGTCGGGAGGATGGGGCAAGAGGGCAGAGCAGAGAAGAGAAGGGAGAGAGGGTCGAGGGTTGTTTGCTCTGCAGCTAACACACACTCACCTTGCCGCCTGGGGACACGTGGAATGAGTTGGAGGTGAGCGTCTCGCCCGGGGCAGGATGATGGGGGACATAGGACACGAGGTCTATGTTGAGCGAGCCGAGGACGCAGATGCGCGGGAGCTCAGAGTTGTTGCTCGCCATGTTTTGTGATGTTGCTGGCAGATGTGCTGTGGACGGTGAGCAGGTCGCGTGATGTCTTTTCGTAGATGGGTCACTTAGACTCGCCGGGCCGTGAAGACTGTGATTTATATTTGTCCAACCTCACTCGAGAGCACACTCAAGTCCAGATCTGAGGTATTTGAATAAGACCTGGTCGTATCTGGAAATTCAAATAATAAGTCGGGGAGGCTGTCGCAGTCTACCTCGATATGGTGTAAGTAAGTTCTTTGCGACGCTAACATCATATGTAGACCCACCCAAGCATTTGTCGTCGGCTCGGCTCGGCAGTCAAGCCATGGCACACTGCGGCTTCTTCCTCTGCTTTCTACATTAAATGCGCAACTGACTGGTCACTGCAGCTCTGCGTCAATAGATTGATCTTCGTGGTTTGTTGTATATTCCATCGTTTAAAGTTGCCAAATGTTTGGCTTGATTATTTGCAGTCCGGGTGCATCAAGGTGGAGTTCCGTGTCCCATCTGAGGCCGTTATTTACTGCCACCACAACCAGCTATGAAACCAACTCCGTCCCATACAACGCCAATGATTATATACAAATGCAGCAGTGGTATCTCGTAGATGAAAACAATTCATCAAACATACATATACGTGCGAACCCAGGGGAGCGGGCCCCGGGTCACCAACACACATTGCCCAGGGAAGGCAATCGCGCCTCCTTCTCATTAAGCCATCTTCTTCCTCTTACTAGGCCTCCTGCTGGTCCCGTCGTGGCCACCCACGAAGTGATTCTTCTCTATCTGGTGTTGTCTCAGATTGTCAGGTCGGTTCTTGTAGGCGCTCTTGCACCCCGGGTACGGGCAGCTGTAGATCTTGGGTGGCCCCATTGCGTGCTGCGTCTTCTTGTGCTTGGCCATGGACCCATGGAACCACTTAGGATCTCCCTTTGGGCGGTACCCGCACAGGTCGCAGCACGCGTCTGCCAGTTCTTGCTTCTGCGCGGGTGGCGAGGTTGGGGAGATGGGTGTTTGCAGGGCATTCTTGACAGCGAAGGGAGAGCCAGATGGGCTTACTGTGTTTGACGGCGCTGTGTTGTCCTCGGGAGGCGTGACGCTGCATGTGGGTCTCTTCACATCGGCCATCTTCGGGGTTTCGTCTGGCTCCAGGCTCAACAGTGGCTGCGTCTCAATGTCCATATCCATTTCCACGATGAAGTCATCCGTCAGACTCGGGGTAAGGGAGCCAAAAATACAGTCGAACAGGGCGTCGTCGTCAGTTTCTGGTTCGGAAAGTTCCCCGGCGTCAGGCGGAGCAGCATCCAGCTCCACGATAAGCGCCTCGCTGAGTGCCATGCTCAGGTTGTAGTAGTGTTGGCGTCGCGGCGCCTCTGGGCTACTATCGAGCTCGTAGATAGGGTCACAAAGGCTGCGGACCAGTGGAACATAGTCGTCGAAATATTGGACAGGGACGATGCAACTCTGTTGTCTTGATATCAGAAACCTTCCTCACGAAGACACCGAGATGGTAGACAAGAACTCACCTGTCCGGCCTGAAGGGCCTCTAACTCAAACCGACGGGTTGAAAGTATAAGGCCACCGCTGATATTCTGATTTACATTGCTCAACTCGGCAATCAGGCCGTCCACATTGTGGAACTCGTTAACAAGTATGCTCAATGCGCTGATCAGGCCAGCGATGTTCTCAGCAACTGGGGTGCCGGTTTGCGAATTGGTGGATCCGTCCCGTAGATGCTTCGCGCAAAGATCAGAAGCCAACGCTTCGGGCGAAGTGCTCAGTACCGCAGAGATCTCCAGTTCTACACCGAATATAATCATCAGCCATTGTATTCCCAACTTTCGTTGCGCCAGGCAGTAAATGTGCCGCCTGCAGATTCCGATACGTACCGTCCAAAAAGTGCAGTGCTGTCGTCACAAGAGGATCCGGACCTTCTTTGTTACTGGCAAACGGGTTCGTTGCACGCTCCTTGCCCTTCAAACTGCGAGGCCATGCTGTGCGTCCGACCTGGGCGGCCTTGAGTGACTGCAATTGCTCCAAAGTCATGTCACCGGGCTGCCAAATTGCCTGTACCACTTGCCGATAGAATGATTGATTCTCGGGCGTGAACCAAGTCGAATATAGCAACGATTGGGTGTAAAAGTCGCCGGATCGTCGTGTCGCGTCGTCTCCATAGACCACGAGAGCGAAACTGTAGATTACATGAACCAAGCACAGTGTGTCCAATGGTGACACTGACGGGCGGGACTCGAGGATGCCGCGAAGACTCGAGAAGCCTCTTTGTGCGATTGTCTTGGCTGACAATAGTTTGAGTTGATCGGCTAAGGGGTTGTTCTGAATGTGCTGGATCTTGTCTGCGGAGGAGACTATGTGCTCCTGTAGAGCATCCCACGCGGAAGCGACAAGGGACTTTGTCCCGGATTCGACGGCACCTGAGTCTTGAGCCTCTGTGGAGTGTGCTACTGGTTGCTCTGTATTGTCCTCCTCAAGCACAAACTCCTGCGGATAGGACAGTTTGGTGACATCCATGTCGAACGAGAAGAATTCACCAGTAGAGAGCTCGGGCATGACGGGCATGTCAGCTTCAAGTTCTGGCAGCTCGGGAAGCACGCCCAGCGGGTCAGAGGGGCATTGCTTTGCGAAGTCGTTGAAGTCATGCTCCGGGCACATGTCGATGGGGCTGATGAGACCCGTTGGCGGCGTAGTCAAGTTCGTCTCGAAGCCGGACCACGCGGTGGACGGTGTACTCCATAAGGATGAAGCTGTTGTGATGGAGCTGATGTTGCTGACGTTGCTCGTCGTGCTTGTTGTGGACCTAACTGAAGAGCTAGGTGAGAGATGCTTGCTTCGCGAAGCTGGAACTGGGCGCGGGCCCTGTCCGCTATAAGGGGAGTCTTGTGAAGGCCCTTGTGAAGCCGGCTGTCCTATAGGTACGCTTTCGTAAGTTGGAACGGGAGCGCGGGCTTCGTTCCTCGTTTGCGAGACATCCCAGACCGCTGGTTGCCACTGCATCGGCGCCTGCGACGGCACCATGGTAGAGTCCAATTCCGGGAGCATCAAGGCCTGAGGGTCGACGATGGGGACGGCATCCGCCGGAGCAGGCGGGGCCACTACCTCAGTGGAATCGATTTCCAGGATCTCTGTCGATGACAGTTCTGGCTCAGCCGGCGGATCGAAGCTGAGCGACTCAAGATAACTTGGTGGCGCCAACGCCGTGGTGTCGTCGATATCGAACTCGAGCTCCGGGCCGCGTTTCGACTTGTAACCCAGGGTCGAGAAGAAGCCCTTTGCCATTGAGAGCATCCTCCGTCTTCTGGAAGGGTGGCTGATACATCGCCTACATTTCGCGTCGTCGAAGTGCTCGACCCGCATGTGATCGTAGCACCAGTACTCGCGGGTGGGCAGCTGAGGGCACGATGCGAGGTGCTTCAGCATGCTCTCATGGTCGGGCAGCTGTTTCCTGCATCTTATCAGGGGGCAGGATAACCTGTCGCTGGAGCTCATGAAGCGCGAGGCGTTGCGCTGCACAGCAGTCCATGCCAGGAATCGTGAGTAGGAACAATCGTCGCGGGAGGTTCCGCGGGTGACACAGGACAATGACACATCGGACGATGCACTCTTTGCCGTCGAGGTCGGATCCGGAGATGATGTCGGCGAGTGCTGAGATCTTGGAGAGCGGGCCCATCGCAGGCGGTCCACGGCCGCAAGCGAAGGCAAACGTGCATCGGATGGGCCTACAAAGGGCCCGTCCTTCTTTTCCGACCCCATGGTCGAGCGTTGAGCGAAGCGAGGTATCCCTTTCTTTACTCTGTCCCGTACGAAGGCCAAAGGCGTGGGCGGAGGTGGAGGCGGAAGAGCAGTGAACCTTTTCCGCGGTATCTCGTATAGCGGCCCGGCACTGAACGAGTCTTCTGAGAGCGTGAAGACGGGTCAAAGAGGCACTTCGCGACTAGGCCATGTTTGTGAGATGAGGTGAAGGTCAAATCGATGAGGCTCCAGAAGTCGGGGGCCAGGCGAGGAGCCGACAGAGCAGGCAAGCGTGTGCGGTTCCTGTTCCTGTTCCTATGCGTGTGCCTGTCCTACAGTAGCCTACTAACTCCTAGGTAGGACTTCGGAGTGCGGGCAGCATGTAGGACACGAGACTACGGTCCAGGACAGTACCACCCCAGCTGCACCCTAGCGCGTGGGAGGGCGCCCGTCTTTCTTTGCAAGGACTCTCCAGCAGGAGGATTCTGTCTTTTGCAAGTCACCAGCCTGCCTTACTGCGAGCACGGGCGTGCAATGGCTGCTGTTTGGCTGAGAGTGGACTACTGTCTGGCTGCCTCGTCTGCTTGTGTGCTGGCCCAGTGCGGACGGGCGGACTGGCAGGATGCAGGTCTCACTCAGCCAGTGGAGGATGGCGGGGGTCTAGTCGGGCAAGGCAGATTCGACCGGCAACGTCTGAAGAGCCGGAGAGCCCAACTGCTGGAGCCAAGCTAGACTACTTCCTCTCACGTAGCACAGAGTGGTCTTACTCTTCTGCAGACAGCCCAGACAGCTGTTGGGCAAGGTTGCAGCACGGAAGCTCGGCGTGGCAGGCGTGGGCAGCACAGTACCCATGGAGCACTTGGCTGGACACCACCTTTACTGCAGGTAAGACGGTAAGTAACGTTGTTGTTGCTGTTGTCGTCAAGAGAGGCAGCATGGCTGACCGGCCGGTAGGGCTGATGGGCAGCTTTGACATTGGACTGTGCGCAGACCGTACGGGAGGGCGCGGGGGTAGGGCACAGAGACGTGAGCACTTCCGGTAGGACTTGCAGACCCGGCTCCTAGTCACACTGTGTAAGCAGAGGAGCGACATTGCGCGAAGCCGAGGGCCAGGGAAGAAGAATTGGTCGGCGGCTTCGGCCTCAACTCTCGTCAGCCTCCGTCTCATGCAAGGAACCGGGTCAAGGCGTCTCGCCAGCCCATACCAAGGCCCTGGGCAGCAACAGTCGACCTCGAAAATACACGAGAGCCCAGGGGACCCGAATGTGATTCTCTTGACCGAAATGTCGACATTTCTCACCCAGGAGTCGTGCCACTGATAACTGCAGTAAGGGCACCCCCTGGTCGCGGACTCCTCGTCGTCTCGTAACGCCCACGACCCGGAACAGCATGTCGTCACAGCAGCTGGCCGTGTGGAATGTTCGTCCAGACTCATTTGTCCGTTCATCAGGCTGTGACGGTTGCCGCGACATAGGACCACCGCACTCATTCACGATCGCCACATCATGACACCGGTCCTGCTACGGCTCAATGCGAACACGAGCCTGGCGGGCGGGTGAGGTGGCGTTGGACATCATCCGTCAAGCCTCCCGCCGGCGAAGTGGTGGAGGAGCTCTTTACCTGGCACGGCCCCGACCTGGTCTCTCGATCGACGATACAGTCAAATTATTCCATCAACGGCGTTTCTGGCAAGCAGCTCCACGAGACCGCCCCCGGGACTAAAGGAACTCTGGTCCATCCCCACAAACCTCCACAAGCACAAGACAGCCACTGGGTGCGGCCTAACCAATTCTGCACAAGGCGGGCCAAGGGCCGCAGGCATCATCATTGCCAGTATCTCGGTGCGATATAGGTAGCCTGGTCGGCAGGTCGGCTGGTCCCCATACCCCGGGCCTTTGCGCACGCAGAGCCGCAGTGGTGGGGCACCGAGGCTTCGCCCGAGACGGCCTCGTGCGTTTCGTTTTGAGGAGCCAGCCCGCTTGCAAGCTCGAGGGCAATCCATCAATTTGCTCGTCTCCGCGTCTATTCAGTCTCCCGTAGAGATAGATACGCCGGCAGAGTTTGTCCAGCTGACGGCCCACGGACGCGCCAGGACAAGCCCCGGCCGGCCGGAATGGGTCTCGCTCTCGCCTTCCCCAAATGGCCCAAAGTTGCTACAGTGGTTGGAGTTTCCATTACAGCAGACTACTTTGTGTATATTGGCACATCAGCCGGCACATGACCGGCAGTTCATCTGGGAGCTGTCTGGCCAGACAGCTACGATTGGGTTGAACCATGGGCCTCGATAGCCTTGCTGGCGTCATTGACGGTCTCGTTCTCATTTGCTGCGTCTGGCATCCAAATGACAGACGGATTTATCAAGCTTTGCAAGGGAGAGCCCTTGATCGCTGCTTGGGGCAGTGGTTGCACAAATCTACTGCCTTTAGCCCAGCTAGAATGATGACATCCGATTAATGGCATGTGTGAGTCTGGCACATCGGCTCGAAGGTAGCACCCAGTCACAGGTAGGATTCCGAAGTCCGTAGCCCCGTGGCATCCGCCTCGAAGCCAGAAAGAGAGATGAGAATCATAATTTGACTCTGCGGTTGAAATTACCGCTGGTGGAATGTCCCTCCGGCTGATCGCGGCCAGCGGGGCCTCTCGTGAGCGATTGACGACGGCGATCATACCTGCGGCGCGGTGCGGGCAGTCGAGCCCAGTTGTGATGCGATAGCCATCACGAGAGCATTCGAGCTATCAGCAGCAGCAATCAGCATGGTGCTGGCCCCGTATTGTACACTACACCGCCGGTGTCCACCCTCTGAGTGCCGGTTTTTGGCCAGATCTGCAACCCAGGCCCGAAAGAGTTCTGGGGATCTGCAAACGGCTTTATGCGAAACAGGCGAGAAGCCTGAGTGGGTGGTTCCGGGTTAGCAGCGGCGGGAGGAGTTGTTTCAACCTTATGCAACCCCCGTTCCGCCAGTTCTGCAGTGGGTGGCATGGTTGGACTGCTGGGGACTTGGCTTGTCGCGCTTCTTGGCCACCCCAGTCAGCCAGCGTGTGGGCCGGAGAATCCAGCACGACTAGACGGTATCGGCTGTCACCAAGCAGCGGCTTGAGTCGCTGGCCGAGGCCCCACGTCGCGAGTGACTGCCCGTGATGGACTTGTTCGTGGCCCACGACGCCCACATGCCTCGTGCTTGAACTTCGGCGCACAAGAGGAGCCCGCCGGGTGGGCTGAACGCATGATAAGCTTTGGAGAGCGTCGTAGTCGGGACACTGGGCAACGTCATGGCTCCGTGGGGCAGAGCAGAGCTGGACGAACAATCGTTGGGGGATCCGTCCGATGAGGGTAATTCTGAAATCTGCCGCAGGAAACGACCCCGAAGTGGATATCTTGCTGCATACTCTGACACTAGCGGCTGATGGCTGCAACAAGTCCATGGGCGAGACCCAGACAGACGGCACCCCAAGGCGTCGACACAGCAGGGCACCGCTGGGCAACGGTCCGCTGCCATTCTGGCAAGTCACGCCAGCGGTGCCAATTCAAGCCAATGTCTGCCATTTGAGCAGTTTCTCGTGGTGGGTGACACTAACCCGAGCACGGCGCGATACCACAGGCCTATAGCGTCAGAATCAGCCGCATCTGCCAGTGGGGAGAAAAACCTTCACATGATGCTTTTCATCTCGGAGGCCGGGAGCCAGGCAGCCCACCTCCCGGGTTAACAGCAGCCTGAGCAGCTGGCTGGCAGGCTGCACCAGAGCCAGACCCACGCCACTGACTCCTTGGTGCGAGGCCTAGAAGGGCTGGAAGGCTAATAGACAAGAGGCGAGAGAGAAGACATGGTCGTGTTTGAGCATGGCGTCAACGCTGCGGGTCAATAGCAGCTGTCATGGTGAAGCTAGGCAAGCCAGGGTCTGGGGTAAGGGTGTCTTGGGGGGTGTGGATGCAGGGAGCAGGAGTCAGCACAGCAACGATCTGCCTGTGCTCTGGGGGGCCAGTCCAGACAACGGATTGTAATGGGACAGGCTTGGGGCCCACCGAGCCGATCTCAGATGACCGACAAAACGGAATGGCTGGACTGGGCTTGCCTGGGTTGGACCGGGGTGACAGATTGGACAGGCGAATGGCTGCGCAGCTCCCACTCGCCCAGCATCGTCGAGTCGGACCAGTCGAGCAGGACGGCAAGGACGGGCAGGTCGAGCAGTTTTTTTCTTGCAAGACGGCTGCATCGTGTTGGTCGGCTTGGTGCCACCAGATGGGGAGACTACGGGGCCCCCTGATCAGCAACAGCCAGGCCATTGGCTCGAGCCTGACAGGCCACAATGCGTGGCCGTCTTATCAGAATCCATCTTGGGAAGAAGTTTGTTTATTTTCCTCTTTCTTTTCTTCCGCCCGCCCTACGTGGGACTGGACTGGGGCGGGCGACTGGGGACCGGGAGTGAGACCGGGGGGTGGAAAGGATGGCGGCCAATGTGTGTACATCGTAGGGTAGGTACTGTGTATCTCGTGTGCGTGCTTGCAAGCAACATGGATTTGAGATGATGGGTAGTGTGGATCGATCCTTTCCTGACAGGCTTCCTGGCTTCCTGGCTTCCTGGGCCGTCTGGTGTTTGGTGTCTGATCTCTGACAAGCCTGGGCCTATATAGAAGCGAGCAGTCCACATTGTGCTGCCGACTGCTCCTTCTGCCCACGCGCTGTGCACATGTTGATGGTCTCGAGAGATACGCACCTCGCCGAACCATCATCCCATTTCACTCCCACGGATACGGGTACAGACACACACACACACACACATCCAGAGATACGCATGCAGACACACGAGTAATCGGCAACCATCCCGTGCAACAGCAGCACCAGCACGAGTACCAACAGGCCTAATTCTGATACTGGCGGCCAGCCGTTCTGTCGTCATCTCCATATCTCTCTTATCTCATCCGTCGCAGCACTCCCGTTGGTCGGCACCAGCGCACGTCGGACTCTTGGCGGGCTGGAGCACGCACGATATCTGATACGGACCAGCAGGAAGGTCAAGAGGGATTCCCACATATGAGCACCCTCTCTCCTCTCCCCGGGCCTCCTGTTTCGACATTCCCGTCCACTTCTCCTCGGCTCCATCCAAGGCGGGTCCAGAACCCAAATCCACTCCAGAATCACTGAAAAGAGCGAAGGGGCCGCCCACAAATCCTGAACCCGTGGGTCCCGCTCACAGAAAATCCTCCAACAGGAAACAGACGCGCGGCTGTTCCGGCCAACATAAGCCTGTCTTCCCCCAGATCGACTGTTTCGGAGTCTGGTCTGCCCTTTCAATTCATGCAATCGGCTCGTATATGAAGAGGCACTCGAATGTGACAGACCTCACTGCTACCTTCTCGTCACTGCATCGCCATCCCGGAGCAAAGAGGTGGCTGCCCAATATACGCTAGCCCGGCCCTGATAACAGCCTCTTGTTCCCCGATCCACCCACGAGGCTATTTTCTCATTATTCTCCGGCGTTACACTCACCAGCTGGCCGACGGCCTATCTGACAGCTGAGCTGCAGCCTCTGTCCGGCAGACTAATTTACCAAGGGAGCCTTTTCCCGAGGGCCTGGGCCCCGCGCACTACCACTACCCTCTGTAGAGACAGAGGACCCGTCACTGGACATTGGCGAATGACATTGTGCCGCTGAGCCACGTTGGAGGCCGAATAGCGTGGTGACCATGGCCACCTACACCCAGCTGCACCACTTCGAGCTTGACCTGAGCGCCGCTTGTTACCCAAACTCGATATCCGGCCGACTCAACGATGTCGTTCCCGTACTCAAGACAAGCACAGGTAAGGAACGCCCTAATTCCTTTTCTGGTCCCCGTCCCCACTGTCCAATTCCCTTTCTGCTGTCGCGTGCTCCTTTGCTGTAAGAGTATTGGCTCTGCAGCATGTGGGCATTGCATTGCATGGCGACCCCGTCAACGAGCACATCGCGGCCTTCCCAAACTACACGTGTAGACCGACCCCAAGGCCCCATCAGCTGTGCCTTGGTACCCATGTCTACCAGGAAATTGGGACTCTACCCTTCGCACACATTCCAACCCTTTTCCCCTCACTATTAAAGCTTGCTTGGCCTTTACCGGTGACATCCGTCTTGGCCTATCATCTCTGCGATTTGGCATCTTGCAGCTGCCTCTCTTTGCTTGGTCAAACAACAAGAGACAAGATATCTAACATTCTTGGCAGCCTTTTTCACATTTCTGAGAGCAAATCTCGCTCTACAACCATCAGCCATGTCTAACGTCTCCACACCACTGCTTGAGCCCGTGGGCGTCAACCAAGGCCTCACCGCACAGACTTCGCCATCTCCTCTCTCCAAACAAGTCTCTCACGCCAACGAGGACTCATCACCACAACCGCAGGCCAACCTCGACGACATCCCACCCCTGTCCCTGGATGTCCTCACCACCCGCAACGACAAGGTCGAGGCGCTCAAGCTCGTCGCCGACTCCATCGCCCAGCAGCGCCAGCGCGCCTCCCTGGGCCTCGTATTCCACCCGCTGCTCCTCTCGGGCCTGGTCGCCTCCCTGGCCCTGACCTACCAGGTCGCCTGGGCCAGGAAGCCCCAGCCCCAGCGGGACCTGGGCGTCGCCCTCGCACTCTTCTCGGGCGTCGTCATGGCCTACCTGCTGGCCATCCGCTACGCCTCCTCGGGCTACATCCAGATCGCCGAGTCCCTGGGCTGGGACTGGCTCGTGTCGCCCGACACCGCCGACGAGGACGTCGTCATCGGCACCAGGTTCGGCTCCGAGCTCATCGGCGCCCTGTTCCTCAGGCTCGAGCCTACCAGCGGCCACCGGGGCAAGCGGAGGGGCACCCAGACGATGAGGGGCGGCAAGGGCGTCATCCGCGCCTGGACCACTAAGCTCAGGTACCGCGGCAAGGGCGTCGGGGCCGACATGCTCCAGGAGGCCGTCAGGGTGACCCGCGAGAGGTGCGGGAGGGACGCCGCGGTCGGCTTCGCGGCCGAGCACGCCAACAGCCAGATGGTGCTGCCCGAGATGTTCAACAAGACCTTCCGAAACGGCGAGAGGAGGGCCGCCGGCGCCCTGGAGAAGGCGGTGGCCGAGTGGGAAGGCGGGAGGAGGAAGAGGTGATGGGGTTGCAGGATAAAACCCCTTGCCTCGAGTGTGCAGTTTTGGAAAAACCGCACTTGGATCGGAAACTAATTCGCTCCTTTATTTTTAATCACATATGATACCACTTTCGCTTCTACAGCTGAGAAGATCAACGAGTTGGCCTCGGAGCAACTTGGATGGATCTCTGGGCAGGCAGGACCGGACTGGGCTCTCAAGGGAGTTCTTTATGATACCCCATTACTCTCTCTTCTTGGATATAGCGGTTTTGTCACCGCGAGCGGCGGGGCTTAGCGATCAAGTTGTCATTAGATTAACGGATTAATAAACTCTCTTCACCTGAAATCACCAGATAGATCGAAGTGAAGTGAATCAAAAGTGACCGAGCATTGAGGCTGACGCTGGGCGCAGAAACTTGCCCAAAACGACCTCCCTGTTGGTAGAGATTTCTATAGTGTAGGGTCATTCACAATCGACTCTTGAAGACACTACCTAATCTCTCACGCTTTTCTGAAGCACCTCTTGGTATGTTGTTCCAGCACTGGACTTGTATTTGCCTAGATGAGTGGGAAGCTTCATCTTCACGGCCAGTGAAGCCACTCGTACGGAGGCTCGGCGCGCTCAGAGCTTTGAAAGGTATATTGTTCCCATTCTTTCAACAAGCCCATGCAACCCCACGTTGAATTGAGATTGTCTGTTGGTACGCGAGTTTATCTCCAAGGAGGTGATCATATATGAGAATGGGAGACCATGTTATAGGAGGACATCTCAGTGTATTGTAAGACAGAGCTTATCTGACAGGGTGCTGTCCTAGCGTAGAGGTTGTCCCACACCGGATGAGCAGACATATCTCGGGAGGATACGGTTAACGCACATGAGATTAGCCTATAACGGATTATCCCATGAGACATCGCCGACATTATATCTGTGCTGTTGGCATTTGGAGCAGTGAGCGCTTAGTACCGGTCTTCCCTTGTGTCGAACAGGATGGCTTGATTTTGGGTATGTACCTAGACGTAGGGACTGGTCGTACAGAGACGTTGACGCTGAAGAAGTATGTAAAAGGCAAAAAGTGACAATGAGACCAAGCTCGCTTCCGTATATCGAAACCTTCAAAGCGACAATAAGACTAAACATCGCCGTAGACCCGACAAAGCTGACGTGCCGGACCTGGCAAAGAACATCCCTTCAAACGCCAGACCCCCATGGTCAAATGCAGCATAGCCAGACAGCCCCTTTGGTATCACAGCAGAATCGACAAGATAAATCAGAAGCTCGTGGCTTCACCGTCCAGCTATAGGGGCGACTTCCGAGGCACCACCAAGCAATGTACACCAAGTGCTCTTGAAAGAGGACAAGAATTGTGTTGAGTTCAGTCATAATGGTAGGTAGGGGCTTTTCGCGAGCTCTTGCTCTTGACGGGTTTGGTGACCTCGGGGTCTATATCTGCTGTCAGCGAAGAAGATACCCTGTTGATGTTGGGAGTTACGAACCAAATCCATAAATCGGTCGACCGATGCGCTTCAGGGAGTGGATGACCTATACTGAATGTCAGCTGTCTCCGGTCCAATGTCGTTACGTCAGTTGTGACATACGTCGTAGACAGTCACGGTCTTGCCTCTTCTGTATTCCACGTATGTGACACAGTCACGCAGAATCTACGTGTACAAGAGTGTCAGTAATCTGAGACGAGTAGCTGACTCTGCGGCGCCTGGACCAAGGATCTCGGGAGAAGAACTTGAGAAAGAATGCAAAAGGATCTGGCGGATAGGAACAAGCTCAGGTTTTCCAGTTTCCACGTACCAATTCGAGTCGGGCTTTCAGCGCAGCACGAACGTCGTTATAGATCTGTGCTGAGATACGCTTGACGCCACCTCGACGAGCCAACCGGCTGTGGAGAGATTTTGCGGTCAGCACATATGAATATTAGGTGGCTGCATTTTTGCATGTCAAGAGCCCCATAATCAGAAGCCTACATGGATTGAAGGCTTGTCATGGTCATGAAATAGACATATCTACTCACCGAATGTCAGGACGAGCTTCACCAGAGAATACGCGTTAGCGGATATGCTGCTATGCAAGATGAGCCCAGGTGACGCACTGATTCCTTGGATGCTATCCTTCATGATTTTCCTAATCGGACAAGTCAGATCCATGCAGTCAGACTGTGGCTCACCGGCGGTGGCGTCGTAGAGGAACGGGCAACCGTTAATTAGAGATGCGGAACGCCCCGTGAAGTGGACTCACCTGTGACGCTTGCCCCCCTTGGCGCCATGAATGGTCTTCCCACCAACCACTCCAGTGCGATTTTTCAAGCCAGACGGGCCACCACGATGGGGAATGGTGGGAGGCATCGTGGACGTCGTGAGTGAGAAGTGAGGGCCTCACGTCTGGGTGGGTAGTACGGCGGGTCGGCAGGGTTAGGAGGAGGGTTGGAAACGGGTGAGAGGTTGAGGCTTTCCAGGACGGTGGCACCACCAAGACACCAAGGATATGGGGCGCCCAAGAAATGGGCAGCCTGGCTGGCAGGCTGGGATTGTCAAACTCCATGTTTGACAAGCAGAGGAGGGCAGGGTGCAGGGGTGACGATAAGATAAGCTTTACCCCTCCAAAATGAGGGCATTGCTCTATGTTCAAGACGATGTGACGTAGAAACTCGAGAGAAACCTTGACAAAAATGTGGGAAATGAGAAGAGGATGTGGGCTGCGAGAGGTATCTTATTCTATGAAGCGACAGTTGACTCCCACTGATTACTACTGTCATCAATTACAAGACCATAGCATAATTCTAGCAAGCCCTACCCCAATGTCCCCTGAACGCCTGAATGACCCTCTAAGACCACGCCTTCTCGGCGTCATGATACCCAAAACCATCTAATGTCTGATGATCTCATTCCCAGGCTGCTAATATTCTATTCAGAGATGAACGTAGCTTCGGTAAAGAGGATGCCCTCTTCGACCGTTTCGGTGTCCCCAATCTTCAACTTGAGGGTCACCTTGTGCTGCCTCGGCATGTACTACGAGTGGGTTAGCAACCGTTTAGAAAGCGCGAAGTCGGCTGTGATGGTTATTGGTCTTACCTGGTAGATGTACGGCTTTGTGCCCGCAGCTCCGGCGACAATCTGCTTGACGAAACCGGGCACCTCGGCCATCACGTCAATCTTGTCGAGGCGCTGCTCAAGATCCGTCTCCAACAGTCCTGTGACGGGCTTCCCATCCTTGGTGGTGCCGCTCCATTCAGCCTTGATGGCCTCCGGCTCCGGCCATGAGTTCTCCGTGTCCTTCTTGATGCGTGTGTGCGTGATGGTGTTGGAGCACCCTCCGGCGATGATCTCGCCATCCTTTGCGATGCCGCCCACATTAACCTCGGTGGACCCGTACGAGGGTGGCGTGGTGTACTCCATCAGGATTGCAGAGATATTAGTGCCCTGGAAGTTGATGTAGTTCCACCTCGCAGCGGCGTGGTGCGGCTTCATCCCCTGCAGGGCATGGATGAACAGGGCCTTGCCCTTGAAGTCGATGGGCCCATCGGCCGTGGTGATGGTGCCCTCGGCGGTGCACCTCGGCCAGAAGCCGTGGCGCATGCTTCCCCACGGGTTTGACAGGTCTGTGCCGAACAGAGTCTTTCCGTCCTTGCCAGAAACAAAGCCGGGAGCGGCCTTCCGGACGGTCAGGTTGACCTGGGCCCTCTCGTCTGTCACCGACTTGATGGTGTAGTATTCGCCGTCGGCCGAGAGCTCGACTGCGCAGTTCTGGGCGTAGAAGTTGCACTTGTCCTCGCTGAACTCGACATCCTTGAGCTGGGTCGAGCACCACAGGAATTCTTTCTTCTGGTCGGGGTAGAAAACCTTGGTGTTGAACTGGCAGGTTGTGCGGATGCCGCTGTCCGGATTCTACTGTTAGCAGGGCTGCTGCATCACCTCTTCAGGGTGTTGAGGGTGTTTCTAGTTCACGACGTACGCCACGTTACTATAGATGACCTGGGCGAGCGCTGCGTGGCCGTTGTCGGATGTAAGGTAGAAGCTGAAGGTTTCCACACTCGTAGTGTTCATGGCGTGCCACTTCATGTCGTCTCTCTTCAACTCGGTGTAGGGAGTCGTCTTGGCCTGCTCGGAGACATTACGGATAGCTGAGGGCCCATAGATGGGCTCTTTCGTTCCGGCGACGTCGGCCAGCCTAGTAAGACGTCATGTTAGTCTTCTTGGAAGAGGTCGGCCTATTGGGGGCAATACTGACTGCTTCTGCGCCCACTTGAACATTTTCGCTGGTGTTGATGCGGGTCTTGAAGAGAGAGAATTATGGTGTAGTGGATCCGAGTGTAGCAAGCTCTTAGTTGTGCAGGCGAGGCAGTGATAAATGTTGGTTTTCGAGAAGATGCCCCTGGTTTGGAAAGGAGTTGGAACAACGTCAGAATTAACAGGTCGAGTACTCCCGCAGCCCTGGTCAGTGTGGGTGTGTTGTACAAAGGGCAAGGATGATCACTCGATGCGCCCATGGCTCCTCGTCGCCTGCAAAGCTTCGGCGGTCGCTGCCCACTTACAGCCCGGCAGGCTCGGGAGCGCCAGGGGGTCCCAGGCACGCTAGGGGCCACTGCATGAGGTCAATCAATGCAGCAGTGCAGGTCCGGTAGCCTCGAATTTTCAACAGCCCGATAGCTCTCGATCCACAGCCTTTTTCGCATTGCGCACCCACCCCGAACACGTGCGTGTCGACAACGACAAGCCAAGATGTCCAAGGCACGAGGAGGTGCGGCTGTCGACCAGATCGTCAAGCTCGTCGTCGGAGCAGGGCAGGCAAGCCCAAGCCCACCTGTCGGACCGGCGCTTGGTAGCAAAGGTATCAAGTCGATGGACTTCTGCAAGGTACGGCGGCTCTGCTCCCCTCGGCCGCGGATGTCCATACTGACAAGCAATCCCAGGAGTTCAACGCCAGGACGGGGCACATCAACCCAGGCACACCACTGCCCGTGCGGGTCACCGTCAGGCCTGATCGGTCATTCCACTTCGACGTGCGGACGCCCCAGACATCATGGCTGCTCCTCAACGCAGCAGACGCGCCGATGGGCAGGAAAGGGAAGAGGAAGGGAGCTTCCAAGCCGGGCCACGAGGTCGCCGGCACCGTCAGCCTGAAGCACGTTTACGAGATCGCGAAGATCAAGCAGTCCGAGCTGCGCCTGTCCGGCCTGTCCCTCGAGGGGCTCTGCAAGTCTATCATCTACCAGGCTAGGTCGATAGGGATCAACGTGGTAGCATGAGAAGACTGTAAAATACTTTCAAAAGAGCTGGCGTTCAGGATTGGGTCATACTCGAGTGGGACAAGGCGACCGAGGTCCCTTATGGGGTTGGAGATATTGCGGCGATATGCCGGAATTGTAGCACTATGGAACTACATGCAAAACCTTCTGGGTACAAGAAAAGACGTGGAACACCCAATTGGGATGCATTGGACAGAGGGTCAGAAGAAGTGCTGCCCGCCTGGTGCCCAAAGGCACGACGACTCTCACAGTGAGAAACATAAGTTTACCAGCTTCAATGCACTTGGATAATAGTGTTACTAGCTGGAGAAGCATCGCGCTGGCAGTTGCGGATAATTGTAACTCTGAAAAGTGCACTGGTAGCACTGGATGACAGTTCGGACGAACAGCTACTGTAGGCACTACTGTGGGCTCCGGGGTCCGTTGGCCTGCCCGAGCCCGAGCTCGGTCAGGAGAGGATGAAAGGGGACGTATGGCTATCTCACCCGCAGGGTCTCTCGCTTACAAGCGTTGTAACATGTGTGCGCGAAGGCTGTGTTTGCATCCGACCTCTGTACATGTTAAATTGTCAGCCGTGCTGCGTGCGTCTGCGAGGCTGACTACCCTATTCTGAGGCCAGGGATGTCTCGGCCATTCGCTTGGTTGGTCAGGCCCGAGGGGCGCGAAGGCCCGAGTGTTCCATGTAGCGAGGCCTCGGAGAAAGCTCATAGCCGCTGCGCAGGGGTCCAAGTTATGGATTCGGATAATGGTCTTATAGTCGAGGGGATTACATGATTGTAAGTGCGCAGCCCTTGAGAGAACGAACACGATTCCTGGCAGCAAGGTCGCCTGAGGTATGATGAAAACTTGCGAGCACATACTCGTCGTCCTTTGGTGTACGGAAATGCAGTTCAAGGGCTGGCGGTCGGGCCGATGTGCGAGCGAGTTCGTCGGGTTTGTCTGGTCTGGGCCAAGTCCTCGCATTTGTGACCGTCCGAGTTCCACAAGCTCAACGATGGCGCGGCGTTTTAGGACGGACCATTTCGGCAGTCCTCCCAGGGGTGTAGGTAGCCGTTTCGCGCGCAGAAACCGTGACCGAGGCAGACGGATCTGTGACGGCCAAACGGTCCCAGACATATGAATTCAATGTGTGCTAGGCCCGCAAGGCCCGGTCGAAGGCGTGGCCTCAGTGCCCAGGTGCCTTCATGCGCCTGCATCCTTCTCCATCTGGCATAGCAACGGATAGGAATGACGTGAGACCCTGACCGAGCATATGGCAAGGTTGCATGGAGTTGAGCCTGGTGTGATTTCCCATGCCATTGAGCGATGACGGGTCCAGATCCCAAACTGTCGGGCTCGAAACTCTATCCAGGCTATGATGTAAGTCGCAAACTCAAAGCGCGAGACCGTCGACTCATCCATGGTCATTCTGGCAGGCGGATAAGCACACAGACTCGATGCACGACACCCCCGCAGGCGAACTGGCTATGGGCATCTGAGGATCTGGACAAATCGCCCTGGCAATTGCATTGGCATTGGCTTTGGCTTTGGCATTGGCTCTGGCTTTGGGGCTGGGGTTTGGATCAAATTGAAACCCATCTGACGAGATGACAAGATGGATGGAAGCAGCTCAGCCTTACTGAAGGAAGGCCCCTCGTCGCCCAGCCCGCCAGCCAGCCAGCCAGCCAGCCCAATGGGCTATTTCCGGCTCTGGTGGCTTGTGAAAAAAGGGTGGGGCGGAGCTGCCGTCCTCCCGACCTCTTGTGAATCAGTGCAGAAGGTACATGTCTGTCTGCTTGTGGGCGACCGGTCATGTCATGTCATTTTCCTGCCCACTAGCACATGCTGTCGTTTGGCGCAGACCAGCAGACCAGCAAACCGGAGCCGCGAGGGTGGCCTATCCAATCCTGTCTGCCCGTCTGCCCGGGTCACCGTGCCGCCTCTCTCTACAAGCTTGAAGTAACCTGTCCCTGGATGTGCGAGTTCGGTCCCACTCTTGTACCCCACCAAGCCTGCGCGCCTTTCCATCGTAACCCGTCAGTCAGGTCCTCAGTCAGATCAACCTTCACCTTCCATCAACGCCAGCGACTCCAGCCGTCAGCACCACAAAGTCGGCCCACCAGCGCCCTCGCTCCCCCTTCGACCGCCTCCTTCTCTGCCTTATCGGTCTCCACTGCTGGCCCATGGAGGCGCACTCACAAGAGGCGCACGGCGAAATGGCCGACTCTCAGAAAAATGGTAAGCAGCAAAAGGCGCAGCGTCACCGAGCAGAGTAGAGTGGGTGGGCATCCCGAAATGCCCCTCTGCTCTTTAGCCCCCGGCTTCTACGGATGCCCGTTTGCTATCCCGCGCCCCCCCCCCCC
>JUJX01000012.1:0-18253 GCA_000800745.1 Diaporthe longicolla | reverse complement strand
CCCCGACCACCACCTCGACAGCAACAAACCTTCTTCGCCAGCCTTCCCTCGTCTTGTCTGGCCGTTTCAACCTCGCCCCGGCCCTGACCCGTGCTGACGATTGCCTTTAAATCTAGACGCATCAAACAATGCGCCCTCGCCCAGTCCCGCGCCCGCACCCGCGACTGAACCCGAGCCCGTGTCTGGCAAAGCACCCCCGCCCACAATTGCGCCCGATACGGCCGTCGACCACTCTCCAGAAGACAATGCTGGCCCTGCCGTTCGATTCAAGTCCACCGTCCAGGAGATCGACCCCACGCATCCTTTGTCTGGACCAACGGCCTCTGGGGGCGACCATCCCAGCGAATTCGTGACGCCTGAGGATATCAGGGCCCTGTCCAAGTCACTTCAGGGACACCGCCTACAAGAACGGAGAATGACCAATTTCGCCTTTGAGCCGTACTCATTGCCTGCTTCCAGAGTACGTCTAGACCTTTCTCGGCTCCTGTGCATGTTCCGAGCTTCACTTTGTCCTGCCGTCACATTTCTATGATCAGCCCATGTTGTCGCAAAGGCGTTATGACCACGGCGCACCAGACTTGGTCCACACAACCTGCGTCTGGCTGCTTATTTTCGCGATGCATGACCTCCTCCAGAATAGTCATAAGCTAATGAACGAACCAAAGACCGTTTCCCACGATGACGATTCCAGGGATGCCAGCCGGCAACATACGCAAAGCTCGACGAGCATCCCGTCGCCTCGCCTCGGCCCAAGAGGGGCTGAGGTGCAGTCGCCGCCTTTGACACCAGCAGCTACGGACGGCACGTCGGAAACAAAGCAACTGGACCATGCTAGGGATTCCTCAGAAAAGCTGGCCCACAAGCGCGATGTCATCACCCCACAAGAGTCTGGCCAAGAAACGTCTCCACAACCAGCTACCAGGAGACTTCCCCATCGACAGTCGTCTGAAGAAGGAAAACGATCTACCTCTGAGTATCTGGGTGCGTCAGACCACAGGAAGGGCATGTTTTCTGTTGGACCAGGATCTCTTCCAGTTTCCAGGGAATCCAGCCCAAACCGTGCCTCTGCCTTCTATTCCCGCCCCTTCACACCATCTGGAGACGTCGACAACCCGTATGCCGCCAGCAAACGCCAGCCGCAAGCGAAGATTGAGCCTCGTTTCGTTTTCTCCCGTAAGAAGGGAAAGGTTTCGCCCAGCTCGTCGACACTGAGCCTACCGAAAACGTCCACGGATAAGCGGCAGTCGTCCGGGTTGCTGAGTGCCCTGGGCAAGAACCAAGATATGTATCAGACAGAAAGCCATGGGACGACACACAGTCGACAAGGCTCTATGTCAGATCTGAAGCGGTTCTTCAAGATGGGCGGTCACCACAAGGCGAAGCGAGCAGCGTCTCCGGCAGCCAGCATTCGGTCCGGGTACAGAACACCGCCTGGCTCAAGATCGACCTCGCAGATCCCATTTGGTGACGACCACGGCCTGACGTCCAAGTATGGCAAATTGGGCAAAGTTCTTGGGTCCGGCGCTGGTGGCTCGGTGAGATTGATGAAGCGAAGCGAAGATAACACGGTCTTCGCGGTGAAGGAATTCCGCCCACGTCATTCCTACGAGACAGAAAAGGAATATGTCAAGAAGCTGACGGCCGAGTACTGCATTGGATCTTCCCTGCATCATGGGAATATCATTGAGACCTTGGACATTGTGCAGGAAAAGACCAAGTGGTTCGAGGTCATGGAGTACGCGCCGTATGACCTGTTTGCCATCGTGATGACGGGCAAGATGTCGCGCGAAGAAGTCTCATGTTGTTTCTTGCAGATTCTCAGCGGCGTGACATATCTGCACAGCATGGGGCTTGCGCACCGAGATCTCAAACTCGATAATGTTGTGGTCAATGACCGCGGCATTATGAAAATTATCGACTTTGGTAGTGCGCATGTGTTCAAGTATCCATTCGAGAATAATCTTGTTCTTGCCTCAGGTGAGCCGGCATGATTTCCCCCCGCCCCGGGAACTTCGCTGACGTTGACCACAGGAATCGTCGGCTCCGACCCATATCTGGCACCCGAGGTATATGAGGAGCGAAAGTACGACCCGGCGGCAGTTGACATATGGTCATTAGCCATTATCTACTGCTGCATGAGCTTGCGCAGGTTCCCTTGGAAAGTTCCGCGCCTGACAGACAACTCGTATAAACTCTTTGCGGCAGAGCCCACGCCTGGACACGATCCGAAGAAACTGATACTGCCCCCGGTCAAGTCAGAAAGTGCACTGCATGATATGCCGCAGAGGG
The DNA here is from genome assembly GCA_000800745.1 of Diaporthe longicolla. Lineage (NCBI taxonomy): Eukaryota > Fungi > Ascomycota > Sordariomycetes > Diaporthales > Diaporthaceae > Diaporthe > Diaporthe longicolla. Next base: position 15,964 of record JUJX01000012.1, on the reverse strand, counting down.
ACATGTTCCCGGCAGATCCTGAAGACAAGGGGAAGACGGGTCAGAATGGCGACAAACCGTCTAACCGCGAAGAGAAGCCATCTGGCGAAGCATCGACGTCGACGCCGTCGGGCGAGAAGAAGGAGGTGATTCGAGGCCCCTGGAGGATTCTGAGACTCTTGCCAAGGGAGAGCCGCCATGTCATTGGCCGGATGCTCGAGATAGACCCGAAGAAGCGGGCGAAGATGGAGGAGATCCTGGAGGACAACTGGGTGAGCAACACTGAGATTTGTCGGCAAGTGGAGCAGGGCAAGGTCATCAATGCCACTGATCACACACATGTCTTGGAGCCCCCGTCTGGCTCGACTGCCACCAAGTAGGAGACGGCTGGACAATCGCAGAACAGTGTCGAGGAGCGTGAAAGACACGTCACAAGATTCAGTTTGACATTCGATGCGCCATTTAGCACCGGGCCTGGATCGCTCGCGATGGGAAAAGGCGGATGCTGCGGATGCGGACCCAAGGCTCACAAATTTGGACGAGTCTTGGATTACCCTAGAATAGGGCCATCGTCCGTCATAGGAGGGAGGGGCATGAGCTCTCACGCGCTTCGCCATAAAGAAAGAGGTTGGGAGGGAATGGCATGAAAGAAATCTGTGTATAGTGGCGTTCCGGGGGGGGGGCGCTCGAGACTACTGCATTACGGACATTAGGCTACAGATGGTCGGGAGCGTCAATGATTGTTTTGCATTTCGGCGGCTGGCGGATAGAGAGATTGGATCTCGGGGGTCGTGCCAGCGTTACTGTTCATTGTATTGTACTGGCGAGGGTTGATTTCCCATGACATATGATAACAGACTTAGAATACGAGTTTTAAATTTCTTCCGATGACTATATGCTTGTGATATTGTGTTTCGGGTCGTGGTTCTCACTGCTGATCGATCAACCGGCGAAGCCTTGGCTCAACGAAACTTGAAATACAAACTCTCACTTAACATTGATATTTTCGCGGTAGATGATGTCGCGCACCAAGTTGAGGAGAACTCTGGGGTAGGAGGTCCAGAGTTATATTTACTATGCACTGAAGCGAGCAGCATACTTCGCCGTCATCTCCCACATCAATATTGTGCCAAAGAGGATGCCCAGGGCACCTACCATCTGGAGACGAGGTTGTCCTCACTTACACGAGAGTGGAGCCCTCGTACCAATCAGGACCCGGCCTCGGCCCCGGCTCCCATTAGTCATTAACTTTTTTCTAGCTGTTTCTCTCACTTCGAACTTTTGGACCTCCCATTCTCCCACCTGCTCAACTTCGCAACGCATACACGCCAGTTCTCGCTTTCAATTGACTTCAACCTGCTCTTTCAGCCTCCGCCTCATCCCCCGCGTTCACAATGGTAAGTGCTGTTCGCCATTCCTGCCCGCGGCTCATCCCCCGAGAACACTGGCACCCAAGCTGCTGCGCAACGCCCGGCGCCCGGAGCCGGAGCTCAGCTCTGGGAAGACCCGCCGATCTGCCCGCGTGCAGAGCTGCCGAGTTCTCAGTAGCAGATGGGACCTCCCTCTCGCTACGACCACTACCCTCTGCAGAATGAGGAATGCGCAACCGAAATCTTGCTGACGACCGTGCTCCCGACGTAGGCCACCTCCATCCGATCCATCAAGTCGCTCGTGCCCCTCCTGGACCGCGTCCTGGTCCAGCGCGTCAAGGCCGAGGCCAAGACCGCGTCCGGCATCTTCCTGCCCGAGTCGAGCGTCAAGGAGCTCAACGAGGCCAAGGTCCTCGCCGTCGGCCCCGGCGCCCTGGACAAGGAGGGCAAGAGGCTGCCCGTGGGCGTGCAGGCTGGCGACCGGGTCCTGATCCCCACCGTAAGGACCACCGACCTCAGATGCAACATCGCAGAGCTTGGATTTGGAATTGGTTGCTGACGTGGTTGTGTCTTAGTTCGGCGGCTCCCCCGTCAAGGTTGGCGAGGACGAGTACACCCTGTTCAGGGATAGCGAGTAAGTTTTCCCTCTGATGGTCTTATTCTTTTGCAGAGAGCATGTGAACGCTGACATTCTCCGTGCAGGATCCTGGCCAAGATCAACGAGTAGAAAGGCGGACACGATACCCATGGAGTTCGACGACCATATAACGACGTTTGAATGTACTATATGCTCTGTACAAAGCGAATCACGGCATCACATCAAAAGTTGGGGAGCAGTTGCGGGCATCATATTCCCGTTTAGAAAGGAGGGGACCGTTTGCGAAATCATTCTTCGCACAAGCTGTTCTTCATATCACAGCGTCAGGCTGGCTGTCCAGTCTAGGATCCCGAGCAATTGAAAGATCTCCGCTCTACCGAGCACAGGCCTCGTCCTGAAGTGACTTGCTGGACTCGCATTACGTGAATTACTCTTGGTTTCGGTTATTGCATGACGGACATTTCGGTCTTGCCAAAATCCCGGCATGCCTCGAGACTTTTCTCCTGTGCCGCGGGATTGCGAGACGCAGGCAAAGACACAACGCGGCTATCCCAGAACGGGGTGGTCTAGCATGTGCACCGTTCTTTGGACACAGCGCGGACGTCCTTCGCCCAGTGGACAATCCTAGCTTCTCCTTGTAGCAGCCGCCCATAGGTTCAGGACGCCTGATGATGAAAAGGACGGGCGGCGAGACGGGTAAATATGGTCAAGTGTCTTAGTTTGGTGCCCTCAACTGCAGTCGGTGCTGGTGAGCATTCTGTTGTAAATCGGCCCATCGCAAAGGCAATATTACGCCGAGCTGAATGCGTCATTGCCCTCCCGCACCAGCATCTCGGCCTCATCCCCGTCGCCTTTAGTCTCGACATATCTGGACGTGAAGCCAAGTCTCTTGAAAGCCCTGTTTCCCTGCGGTGTGGCAGTCAGGGCTGCAAGATGGATTTCTGCAGCGTCAGCTTGTCCGCATGCTCCCAGATTTCGCACCTCTTGCTTCGCTTGGTGATGTTAGGTAAGTTTCACATACCTGAGTATCCCATAATTTCCCACGAGGGAAACCTCTCACTGATCCGGGTTTGGATTTCTTCGAGCGCCTTCGGGGTGAATCCGGGTTTCTTTCCGCCAGCAGCATACTGCTCGATATGGAACACATGCAGTCCGACTTTCACCGTCTCCAGACGACCATCAGCAGCGCCAGCAGCACCAATTGGCGGAAACATGTGGTTGGGGTCAACATCGTGCTCCCTCAGCGCGCCCGCGACAAGACGGGCCCAGTACTCCTCCACCACCGGTAGCACGATGATCAGTCCCTCCGCGGCAGGATCGTACCCGGCGTCGTGCCGGCGCAAGCAAATGCTCAGATCTGGGCAGCTGATGGCCCAGCTCCTCATGCGCTCGTAGGTCAGCTGGGGTGCCGGGTAGATGGCCTGATCTGCGCTGTAGATCTCCTCGAGTAGGCTGTCGTCGATAGGATGCCAGCGCGGAAGCGGCTGTATCTGAGTGTTGGGGCCCTGATCTGGCATTTTGAACTAGGAACAGACACTTTAGTGACGGGTCTAGTGGTGGGAATCCTGCACTGGTTCAGACCACACCGCGATTTGTTTGTTCACCTGAATGTCAAGGGGAGATGAAACCACATGAGTTTAGGAGGTGGCCACTATAAGGGAAAATCTCTTTAAGGGAAACCCTCCTGTGGGACAATCTCCCTGAGGGATAACCTCCTTTGGGATACTCTCCTAATGTAGCGTTCCTCCACGAAGAATTCGGTTAGCTCAACCAATAGGTGTACCGGAGGTACGGTCACCAAAAATGGAAACAAGAATGTGTGAAGTGAAAGATACAAAGGTTAAGGCGGTTTAGACCTCGTTTAGGGGGACATAGCGATGGGGCGAGGTTGTCTTTTGTGTTGAGCAAGACAGCCAAGCACCGGGCGTTGGTTGCGAGAGGCACTCTCTTGTGGACGCGTGCTGTGAGATACACTCACCTAGAATTCTTATATGGTAACTGGTTGGTAAATATACTGTAAAGTGTGGACTTCTACTCTGGAGACCTCGGACACGTCTGGTTGGAAGTGCTAGCTAAAGACGCGGCTTACACGCAGCATTGAAGGGCCTTAGTACACAGAAGCTTTGCCATCTCAATATCAACTCCAAGTGACGGATTCAGCCCCAGCATGTTCCCACACACCCACGTCTCTGAACAATGACTGGCAATTCCAGTTAAATACAATTACTCTGTCATCCTCAGCGGACGCTCACAGGCATATAATCATCCCCAGTCCAAACATATGTAGTCAAAGTGGCAGCCCTGTGCGTATGTAAGCCGACGGCCCTGCTCAAGGACGACCGAAACGGCTATCGGACGGCTCGCGGGTCGCCCACGGCGGCTCGGTAAGGCGTGATTTGGGCGGCGCCAGGCACTCGGGAGGCGCCCTTGATTCAGTGCGCCAGAGAGCCAATAGCACCTGGAGTTGATGGCGTGCTCGATGATTCAATCGCACCATTCCGTTTCGGGGGATGGCGAGAGGCACATTGTCTGGGAGCATCTGGCGCAATAAGACCCAAGAGGCCCCTCGGACAGCTGTTTGCTCTGGAGAACTCCATACACGTCGTCTTGGTCGTCGATGTCACTTGTCAACACGGTCACGTCGATACTGTTTACCCCCATTCGGTTTGTATGCAACATCTCGCTTTGTTTCAGTGCTGACTGTGTTATTCATAAATACATCTGCCCAAGAACGCTCCCACTATCATCGGTCTCAAAGTCCCCGTAACTTGTCTTTAACCAGTACCACATTGGAAAACGGAAAACAACATTTCATCAGTCTTGGTCCCCAGCGCCGATACCGAGATGCCTGAGATTCAATCTGGCCTGGAAGGCCCGCGAAAGTCGCATATGCAGTCTTCCTGCCAAAATACCGGAGCCTCCTGGCGATGTTGCACGGGCAAGTGCTCCAAATCATACGCCAGCCCACGAGGCTGCGACGTCCAACCGGGTCTGGTCCCACCAAGCGGTGACCCAAGCCCGCGAAAAGGACGATTCTATTTTTCATTCACTCGCTGCTTGTACTTCGAGTAGTAGCCGCACTTGGCCACACGTCTCTTCTCGCCCGTGATCGGGTTGAAAGTGTTGCAACCCGATCTGGCAACGTTGGGCGGCGTGTATACTGATGCAGGGGGTCAGCCTCAGTGTCATACACGGCGCCTTACACAGCCTTGCGGCAAGGCTGACCAAGGGCTATAGGCGAGGCTGGATTCAGGGGCTATGTATAACCTACAGTGTAGGGAGACAGCATAGTCATTGCCTCTATTCTCTACCTTGTGCAGGCCCAGCTCGTCGGCCATGTATGCCACATCATTCTCTCTCGATGTTCGCTCGGTCAGCACGCGCATGGGCTGTGCCTGGTCCGAGTCGGGGAATTCGTATCTCGTTTCTGTGAGGCTACCACGAAGAATCTTCATGACGCAGTGCGCGTTGCCATGGTCGTGAATAGGGCTTCCCTTGCCGGGTGTCCACACGAGGACCAGCTGCCAGGGGAGAGTCACGTCAGCGTCAACGACGACATTCACGGTATGCGCAAGGGCTTACCAGGTTGCTCTTCCCATTTCCCTCGTCGACAAGGTTTCTGGTGTAGGGAAGGTCCGCATCCGCCATCGCGAATGGCACCCAACCGTTTTCTTTCGCGTCGTACTCGTTCATGAGGTCCATTATGGAGTTGAGGTCGACGTCCTTGGAGTCAAGGCCCGATGAGGGACCCAGTACATCCTTGAGAGCCTGCACGAGGTCGTCGAAATGATGACTCTCAGACGGAGCAGCCATGCAGGGCTGGGTGGGGTATGAGGCGATGCCGACGGCCATGATGACGATAACGCGGACAATACAACAAAAGACAAACAGTAGTCACGACAAGGCAGGTTGGAAGAGTCTGCAGGCTAGCGACGCGAAGACTTCTACGGCGGGAACACGACAACGACAACGACGATAATGATGATGACGACGAAGATATTGCCAAAGGAGCAACAAGTGTTGGAAAGCGATGGCCCAAGACAATTGTCCTGACGATTGATGCTTTTGAGGCAATTGACGGCTGGAGCAGGTGGAGACTAGACGGAGGGAGGGACAAGCGTGGGCATTTTGCAGTACCGGAGAAAAGGGGGCTCTCAAGTGTGAGCAGCGACATTTATGGGTCAGGTCATGGGGAGGCACGAATGGCGGGGCGGGGACGGGATGAGCATGTTTGGCGGAAGGCCGTTGGCTGCCGCTGCCATTGACTGTCAGACCTTTGACTGCAGCTACGGCTGTCCATTGTGTGCAGTCAGGCAGACGTTGCATGTCGAAACAAACTGTTATCAGCGATGTCGGGCACGCCAACTCCCGAAATGGGTCCTGTCGGCCAGTTTCGGAACACCCATGGTCACTCCTTGGGACTGTTTCCCATCAACCTCGACGAGCGACCAAGAGGGCGCAGTGTACGCGGCCAAAAAGGGATATGGAGAATCATCACCAGATGTTTTGATATCGATACGACAGCGATGTGTCTGCCAGGGCCAGCAGTCGAGACGTGGTTTGGCGGTCGCAATTCATGATCCCAATTGCGTGCTCACCGGTTGTTGTCAGCCTCGAGCCCCGGTGTGCGCAGGTCCCAGAGGGTGACCCCGGGCGGCAAAGAGGGGCTTAGCCGTGCAGACCCGTTAGGCTCGGGCAGCACCACGGGCCACCTCCTGCACCTGCGCAGCAGCCACTCCTGCTCCTGAGTCCAGTCCGCTCAGAAAAGAAAACCTGCTTTTCTTCCCCATGCCCTCCCATAGTCCTTATCAGGTCAGAGATCGACAACGGGGTCATGTTTGCTGATGGGACTGGACTGGACTGACTTTATGTGTGACGGCCGACGCGCAACCACAGTCAGGCTAAGACGAGGGCTGACTCGGGCAGCTAATCACACCAGATGAGCACTTATTCCTGATAGCGTATAATTGATCGCCGATTTTGGCTTTCTCAATCGAGGCAGAGAAATTGCCATTTCGCTCGGCTGACACTATGAACGATGCAATTCGATACACTTCCCAAAGTAATACACGCTCGTTCAGGTGAATGTGACCAAGAGTTTTTCTACCAGCTTCACATCATGTCGTTCTCGCCTCCACATGTGAGGATCGAGCCCAGACTTGGTTATCCCGCTTGCAACCGTCCCGGTCCCCAACCACAATGTCACTGTAATTGCTGTCGATCGGCATGCACGTGGTGCCTCGATTCGCCCTGCCGCATAAGAAGATATCTCCCTGCCCATGCATGAGGTGGTTGGTCACTGTCATGCCAATTCATGTCGTGTTTGCTTATATACTCTCAATGATAGCCCTGACCCGTACTGGAGATTATACAATGAACAAGACAGGGGATGACAAGGCGTAAACATCTCACGCCTTGACCGAATTCACGGCCACGTAGGATGTCATTGCTGATACTTGCGTGTCGCCCTTCACTCAAGCTGTAGTGCCCATGCCTGTTCGGATAACCCCCCCCAGCATCTTTTTATAACATTTGCGGCTTGTACTAGGTTTTTGGGAATTGAGGTTAACGAGTTTTGCTCGGGTGTGTGCTATGGCCACAGTAAACCAACCCTAAACCTCCCTAAAAGAAATCCAACCTCCTAGGGAATAACCTCCTATAGAATAACCTCCTATAGGTTAACATAGAATAATGTTCAATAGAGGAACCTCTTACAGAAGGTGATTACAAAGATATTACTAAGTTTAGCTGTTGGGACTCTAATATAACTTATAGTAATTTTAGAAGGGGCGGCGGTGGTACGGTAATAGTGTGTGTAATTTGTATATGTTTTCTAGCACTTGAAAATGTGGTATCCCTATTAAGATTTGTTACAAGCTATCCAGTAGGTGGGATAAAGTCTAAACAAACCGCAAATTATCGCCCGTCTCACTTTGTCTGCAAGCTAGAGGCACGAATAAAACCCATTCGCCTGTTACAGTACTAAATGATTCACAAACCCCCATATACCTCTACCAGGTGCACCTCAGCGGTCAAGGCTCTCGCGGACCATAGACTGCCCTCTCTCATTCGTTGAGGAGAGGATTCAGCGCTTCTAAGTCACCGATTTCGTTTCTTGACCTTTCTTGTTCTGATGAGTTGCCGATCTGGGCTTGAGGAGGTCCGCGGCCAAGTGATGTGGTGTTGAGCCATACAGCCTGGATTTCGTGGTCCGGAACGAGCACATGATACCTTGGGAATCTTTGGCCTGTGTTGGAAGTTTGGCAACTCCTATTGCTGACTGTGTAATGTGGAGTGCTGAAGGAACTCACAGGGTACTCGTCGAGCGAGTAGGTTGTTTGCGCTGCTCGTTGGTGGCTTGGTAGTGGTGTGTCGGAATGCTGATCACGTTGATGCTTTCTGCTTGTCCTTAATCGGAGAATGCATATAAAGATCCAGTAGAGCCCCAGGGCACAGGAAACTAATAGGCTCAAGAGAGCAAGGTAAGTTGTTGCGCTTGCCGTTACTAAGGCCATTCTTGAACAGAATATAAACTTTGGAAGTAATGACAACCGTACTTTAAGATAATAGATAGGATACCTCAGCATATCTATGAAAGCCTGGATGGGAAACCAACACTGAAGAAAAATGGGGATTCTTTACTATTTAAAAGCATTCCCTCCCTATACTCATCCCATCAAACTCCACTAATTTGTACATCAGTCTCGTCGACAGGTTCCGCTTGGGCTTGGGAACGCCCTGCTTGCATAGCTAAATTTGCAGTATCTTATGAGGCATTAGTAAGCGAGTAAGCAGAGGCAGCGTTTGCACGACGTTAGAGAATCCTGCCAATAGAGTCTAATAAAAAGAGCCTCAGTCTATATGCCTGGTCACCTGGGTTTGATCGACTGTTTGTGATACAATCGGTTTGGATCCCCGATCTAGCTTAGCGTACACATATTTGTTGCCCAATTGTTTTCAAAGCCTCGTTGCTGGGTGGCGTCGAGCCGAGAAGGAATCAATATGTCCGGACAATAACACTGTCCGTCCTGCTGGTTTGTTGGTTGTCCAGAGACTTCTTCGGTGATTATGCTGCGTAGTCCGAGCTATTTCGAACAAGCCCTACCGCTCAAGGGATTATATCATTCCATAGTCTTGTGCGACCAAAGTTTGGTTAACTTTTGGTGAAGCTGAGCCTTCATCAGTCTCAGGTGGGAGCCAGCCCCTACTTGAAGCGCCTTGCGTCCCTTGCTTAACACCGCTGACCCGTAGCACAAAGAGAAGGATGGATTCCTTGCTGCCCTTCTTATTGCTTAGTAGATCCTTCGACACCAATCATAACCTACCCTCTGATTCTCTCGTGACAGACTCGCGACAGACTCGTGGCAGACACGTGAGAACCCCAACATCTTTCCCTTTATTAGAAGGCACAGTCTAACTAGCCTAAATAGGTAACTAAGCAGATAGCTCACATATAGCCCGCTCCTTCTAAGTATTTAGGAAGGCTTCTTCTCTTCCTACAATATTAACTAAATATAAACTATTATTTACTTAACTTTATTAGGTTATAAGCCTAATATTACTTAATATATTATTACTTATTTAATTTTATTAATATTTATTAATATTAAATTATTTTATATTAAAGAATTATTAAAATATAGTTATTATAAAACTAATTATTAATATTATTTATACTTTTTAATAAATATTATAAATTTATATAACTTATAATAATCTATTACTTTTACTTTAATTTAATATATATTTATTAATATTAATTATATACTTAATTAATTTAATTTTATTAAATAAAATACTTAATTTTAACTTTAAACTTAATTTATTATTATTACTAAAACTTAATTTAAAAAATAAGAATTACTTTAACTAATATACTATTTAAAGCTAAATATTCTACTTTATTAATTTAAATAAAATTATTACTAATATAAAAGTAAAACCTATTAAAGCTAAAGTTTAAGTAAAATAATAATAGAATAATAATTAAACTTTTATAATACTTCTAAATACTATATACTTAGATCTTATAATATATATAATATTATATAAAAACTCTTTAATTATTTAGAAAACTTTTAAAAATTAATTTAATTATAATATAAGTAATTTAATTATTTACTTTTTTTAGTAACTAACTAACTTATAATTTAAAGATAGCTTTAATTTATAAGAATACTTTAATTTATTCTATTAATATTAAATAAAATTATATATTAGAACTTTAATATTTAATTAGTTTATAATAAAATCTATAAAGTCCCTATTTAAAAATAATAAAATTAAAGATTCTTTCTTTTTAATAATATTACCTAATACTATAAATAATATTATTAATAATTTTAATAGTTATAGTATTTTAAAATTCTTTAAAATTAAATTTAAAATATTAAATATTATTACTTATTTAAAAGTTAAATAATTAAAAGTTTATTATATATTAACTTTTTAAAAAAGGTTAATATTAATTAGTATTAAAAAGTTTAATAATTCTATACTAATTAATATTAACTTTTTAAAGAAACTTAAAAAAGAATTTAAAAAGGAATATACTTAGTACTACTCTTATAACTTTATCTTTATTAACTACTTATATACTAACTATAATAAGCTAGTAAAATATAAGGAAAAGTAGTAAAAGAAGGGGAAGAAATAGGTTATAATAGATAAAGTTAAAGATAATATAGTAGAAATCTTTAATAATAAAGAAAATATTATATTCTATACTATTATTTTAATATATATAATAAAACTTCTATTATTTAATAATATAAATAAATTATTATAGATTTTTAATTTTAATATTTTAAAGTATATATTAAAATAAATAAAAGATTTTAACTTATTTTAACTATAAAGTAAAATAATTACTATTATTAATAGAAATTATTTTATTATAAAAGGTATTAGTATTATAAATATTCTTTTATAACTTTTTAATAAATTAATTACTAAGAATATTTTTACTAATATACTTTATAATTAAAGATTAAAGAATACCTATTTATTTAATTATACTATTATTTAAAATTAATTTTATTTAATTATTTAAAAGAATAATATTTTCTTATAGTTAAAAGATAATAAATTAAAAGTAATATAAGTAAAATTTTATAAAGGAAATTTTAAAATTTAAACTACTAATAATAAGAATATTAAAACTTTATTCTTATTATATAAAAAATTTTATAAAGCTTTTAAATATAGTAATATTAATATAATTATAGCTTAATATTTATATATACTAATAATAATATTATTCTAATAAAATTAGAAGTATTTAATTATAAACCTTATAAGTTTATAAAGTTTATTAAATAATATTTAAAACTACTACCTAAGTAAAAAGTAAAAGTATTTTTAAAATTATTTATTTAAATCTTTTAAAATATTTCTTAATAAGGTTATTAAAAAGTTTATAGTATTTTATACTATTTATTAATAACTTTATAAAATACTATTAAGTTTTCTTTATTAAAAAGAAAAATTATATTTTATCTATTATTAAAAATATCTTTATAATAGTAGAAATATAATTTAATATAAAAATTAAAATATATATTTTAGATAATAAAAGTAAATATATTAATAAAGTTATAGTTAATCTATTTTATTAATAGAGAATTATTTATTAAAAGTTATTATTATACTATTATAAATTAAATAGAATACTAGAATAATATATATAAATAATTATTATAAATACTAAAACTATAATTTATAATAAAAGTTTCTTTATTTTATAGCTTAAGAGTATTATATACTCTATATATCTTTAGAATTAAAAACTATATTTAACTTTATATAAGAATAGGGGTAAGCGTAATATAATTACTTATAAGGTTACGTGACTAATCTATAGGTATATAGCGGAGGTCTAGCCTTCTACCTTCTAGGTATAAGCTCTTCCTCCTAATATACTAATTAAATAAGAATAACTATAATACTTATATATACGTAAGACCCGTACTAATACTTTACTTTATTAAATAATACTTTTTAAAATACTATATAAAAGGAAGCTTAATATTAAATATCTATAGCTATATTTTTATTCTTACTATATTTATATCTCTATAGAAGCTTATAAGCTAAGGATAAAATTATTAAACTAAGCTAAAAAAGAATACTTTATTAAATTTAAAACTAATAGTAATTCTATACTTTATCTCTATATCTTACTTTAAAAAGTTATTATTATTATTATAAATAATTATATATATTAAAAGAAATACTAACTTATAATTATATAGTTAATTAAAGATTTAATTAAAGATTTAATTAAAGTAGCTAAGCTAGTAAAATAATCCTTTTATTTAGCTATAGAAATACTTTTAAAATTACTTTTATAATTACTTATAAACTTACTTATATTAGTTATTTAGCTAATATTAATTATTAACTTTAAAAACTAATATTTATAACTTTTATAAAAAGTAAGAATAAATATAAAATATATTAAAAGTAACTTAATACTAATTAATATAAGTTTTAATAAAAACTTTAATTTAATACTAATAAATATTAACTTTATAAGAATAAAAGTAAGTAGAAAGGATTAGGTTATATAGTTATATAACTATATATAGTATATATAGCGAGGTTATAGCTTATTATTATAAGTAAGTAACTAACTAGATAGATAATAATAATAGACTAGATTAATATAACTTATTTACCTTATACTATTTATATATATATATAAGAAGCTAACTAATATTAATTAGTAATTACTTAGTAATTATAGAATAGTAAAGTTAAAGAGGTAGGATACTATTACTATTACTAACTACTTACTTAGCTTACTAATAGTAGTTAATTAAGTAGTAATACCTATACTATAATCTAAAGTAATATAATCCCTAGATTTATTAAAACTATATTAATAATAATTAAGTTTTAATTATAAAGTCCTTTAATTTATTAAAACTATATAATTATAACTATATTCTATTATATAAAAAACCTTATATAACTAAAAGTATTATAGCCTTTTAATTTATTAAAGCTATAATAATAACTATAACTATAAAATAATAGTAAGAATCCTTTAATAAGTATTTTAATAAACTTATAATAATTAAATTAATAAGAACCTTATAGTATAATTATATATACTTATATATAAATTAATAACTAGATTTACCTACTAGTATAACTAAAGTACTAAAGTAGTAAACTAGTTAGTAAAACTAAAGTATAAAACTAAAGTATTAGAGTAGTAGATATTAGTATATATAAATATATAGCTAAATATATTTAATACTTTAGACTATTAGTTACCTAGTAAATAAACTCTATACTTCTAACTAAGTAATATTAGCTACTTAAGTTATATAATATTTATTACTTATACTTAACTAAATATTTAACTAATCCTTTTTCCTTCCCTCTCTCCTACTTCCTCACCTATACCTATCTTATAACCTTATTTAATAATATTATATACCTTATATATTTCTCTTTATTATATATTTAAGTAACTATAATTTTTAGTTAAGTATATTATCTATTATAGATTATAATAATAAAAAACTTAATAATAATAACTACTTCTTTATTTACCTAACTAATAAAGTAGTACTTATTATTAATAATATTAATATTATAATAGTAATTATAAAGAAGTTTAACTTTAGCTAAACTATTTACTAGAAAGTTAACTAAAATATATAAGAATAACTAGTATAAATAGTTATTATATTATTTAAAGTATTAAACTAAGTTAATACTATTAATATATATATACTATACTTTATAGATAATAATAACTATATATAATTAGTTAATTAGAACCTTTTTAGCGAATTCTAATATACTTTTTAAAAATAGAATAAAGGTATATTTTATATTATAAATATTAGATAATACTTAAAGAAGTTCTTATATATATATAGTATTTATATTAGTAACTTATTTAATATAGCTTATAAGTAATTAAGAGTATTATTAAATATTATTAATCTATTTAATTAGCTATAGTAAAAGCTTAGTAATACTTTAATATATATAGAGTTATATTTCTACTTTAAATTAAAGTATACTACTTTATTAAGCTTACTAAATATATTATTATTAAAGCTACTTAATACTTAAAAGATATCTTTATTACTTCTAGTATTATAAATAAAGTAAAATAGGAATTAGTAAACACTAGCCTTTTTACCTATAGCTAAGATACTATTACTAAAACTTATTAACTTACTAAATCTAATTTAATAGTCTATAAGGTAAAGAACTTTATTATTAGTAGAACTTAGAGATAAAGTATTATAAAAAAAGTAAGAAATAGAAACTATTTAACCTTTAAAATAAGGTAGATTAGCTTATAAAAGAGTATATAAACTAACTATAAGCTTTATATAATAATTTTAATTATATATTATATATAATAAGAATAATATATACTAGTATAATAAACTATAACTTAGTATTAAGAAACCTAAACTAGTTAGGTATTTATTAATTAAATAGAAAGAGGTAGAGTAGTTTATTACTATACCTAAACCTCCTCTTCTAGTATACTATAACCTAAATATATATATATACTTTAATATATAAGATAGGGTAAAATATAGCTTTTTACTAGATTAAATAACTAGTTAATTACTAGAAAGCTTAAAGTAAAATAAGCTAGGTAAACTAAGTATACTACTATTATACTTTATATAAAGTAGAGTACTATTAAATAGTATAAGTAATAATTATACTATACTACTATTAAGAGAAGTTATAAATAAGATTTTAAACTTTAATAAGATTCTTAAGTTTATAAAAGTATAAGTTAATTAAAGTAAGTAAACTAAAGAACTATATAATTTATTTAATAATAAAATATAAGTAATACTTTATATATATTTAATAAGTAGTATTATATTAGAAGGATTTTATACTATACTTCCTTTAATTCTAATTAAAAGAGTAGAAACTTATTATATATATTTAATAAGATATTAATCTATATTTTAAGTAGTATATTTTATATTAAAGGACTACTTTAAAATAAATTCTAACTAAATATAATACTTCTTTAATTAAAGTAACTTAACCTATATTAGTATAAAGAATAACCTAGTAAATATTAATAAAGACTTTTAATAAGTATTATAAATATTATTTAATAAACTATAACTTTATTAATATATATTTAAATTAGAATCTTAAAGGTAATAAGTTCTTAAAATAATAATTATTTATATATTCTAGTATATTAAAATTAAACTATATATTATTTATACTTTTAACTTTTTATAAATATTTATTTTAAAACTTATATTTATTATTAGATTTCTTTATTAAAAATATATTAACTAAGTAATTTTATATTAATAATAGCTTTATAACTATAAAGTATAAAAATAACTCTACTACTATAGAATATAAAAATAGAAATAAGGTAAATAATATATTTTATATTAACTATAGGTATAATAACTTTTATCTAAAAGGATAAAAAGGTTTTAGCTATAATAATAGTAGCTTTTAAAGCTAATTCTAACTATAAAGTAATAGGAACTTCTATTTATAAAGTAAATATAGCTATAATAACTACTAATAAAGTTCTAACTATATAAATAATACTATATAGAATAAGTACTACTATATTTATAATAAGAAAAGCTACTAGTTTATAAAATATTTACTAAAGGTATATAGATAAGCTTAGAATAACTTTAATATATATATATAGTACTTTAGTAAAGATATTTCTAATTTAACTTATACTATATTTCTTACTAACTATAAAGGTATTAACTATAATAATAATAATAAAGATAATAAATATAATAGAAATATAAAGTAATTCTTTATTAATATACTATATAACTATATTATAGTTTAATACTTAATAAATATACTATTCCTTTATTTTATAATTCTTAAGTAAGATAAATAATTATTTATAAAGATAGAAATACTAGTTTTTTTATTATAATTTATACTAAATAGATAGTATTTAAAATAAAAGTTTTAAAGTATTCTATTAAATACTAATACTATAAAGTTCTTTATAGTA